>WTXF01000504.1:0-16536 GCA_022496215.1 Russula brevipes | reverse complement strand
ATCATTTACTATTCACATAACTAAGTGCAGGAATTATTGAAACCCGACAGAATCCTGGGAATAATGTCCTGGGGAATTTACCGGGACTCCTGGGCTATATTCCAGGATTGAATCCCAAGGCGCTAAAAATATTGAATGGGATATATTGCACGCGTGGATCATTTACTATGCAGATAACTAAGTACTGGAATTATTGAAATCCCGACAGAATCCTGGGAATAATGTCCCAGGGAAATTCACCGGACTCCGGGAAATGTTCCGGATTTGAATCCCGGGGCGCTAAAATATTGAATGGGATATATTGCACTTGTGGATCATTTTACTATGCAGATAACTAAGTTCTGGGAATTATTGAAAAATTCCCGACAGAATCCTGGGAATAATGTCGGGGGAAATTTACCGGGACTCCTGGATATGATCCGGGATTTTGATCATCCTGGGGCGCTAAAATATTGAAGGGGATATATTGCACGCGTGGATCATTTACTATGCAGATCACTAAGTTCCGGAATTATTGAAAACCCCGACAGAATCCCGGGAAATAATGTCCCGGGGAAATTTACCGGACTCCTGGGATATGTTCCGGGATTTGAATCCCGGGGCACTTAAATATTGAATGAGATATATTGCACGCGTTGATCATTTACTATTCACATAACTAAGTACCGGAATTATTGAAACCCCAACAGAATTCCAGGAATAATGTCCCGGGGAAATCTACCGGGACTCCCAGGATCTTTTCCGAGATTTGATTCCTGGGCGCTAAAATATTGAAGGGGATATATTGCACGCGTGGATCATTTACTATGCAGATCACTAAGTTCCGGAAAACATATCCCAAAGTCCCGGTAAATTTCCCCGGGACATTATTCCCAGGATTCTG
The DNA here is from genome assembly GCA_022496215.1 of Russula brevipes. Taxonomy (NCBI): domain Eukaryota; kingdom Fungi; phylum Basidiomycota; class Agaricomycetes; order Russulales; family Russulaceae; genus Russula; species Russula brevipes. The sequence goes on along the minus strand of WTXF01000504.1, from coordinate 15,653 downwards.
TCGGGATTTCAATGCGTCCGCGTGGTGGATTGGTCACAGAGGGGAATTTTTTTCTTGGTCGGAAACGAAGACGGAAACCGGGGAGACGAGAAGATTTGAGTGCATCCTCGAGTTCCATCGAATCTAAAATGGTGACTTCGAGACTTCGTGAAACCGGGTGAGCAAAGGAGGTGACAAAGACGATAAGCTTCTATATATGTCGGTGAGTTTACGGAGATGTCAAAGGAGACGTCTCGACAACGCAAGTTGTCCTAATTTTGTGGTGCAGCACAGTACTGTTACATTGCTCCGCGGGGTTGTGAGACACGACTTGTTCGCCACTTGCTCAATCTTCTGGTAAACATAAAGTCGCTCTGGAGGTCTTGGGCAACCTCTGAGGGCTCGTCCGAGTCCCAGTGCGGCCATGCCCAGAGGTTCGGGTACTTTCGAGAAGCGCCGACACAGAGGCTGAGCACAATCACCTTGTAAGGAACAAAAGAGAGTGGGTTTCGTGGACGTACGGTGCCACACTTGGCCTTCGCTGCGTGCTATGTGATAAAGTTACGCCGACAGTTGTGTTGCGACGAGGTGCGATCATCGGTAAGATGGACTTCTGGGGACATTGAATACACTGGCAGCATTGGTTACAATACCATGAGGTCCCTTCGGATCATCCCTGTACCCTGCTGTTGACAACGCCGCAGGAGATTTGGTTTGTTCAGCGATAGATAGATACCTGAAAAGTCATAACCAAGGTCTATTTTGCGGTAAAGACCGATGGCCCTCCTTGCGCAGGTGGACCCGTGGAAAAGGAAGGAAGTCTCCTCGCGAGATGCAGTGGTGACATGGTGACGTGGTGTTGCGAAGCTTGGTTTCACAGAACTTCTCAGGATTGATATCGGGACTACCGTTACGTCGCTCATCCACCGAGGTCTCCCTTTGGATTTCCAAGGCCCCTTTTGCAAATGAGTCACGGTCAGCTCAGGCTAGTCATCTGGACCTCGCTAATAGATATGAAGTTTAATTCACTGTAAAGCGTCATTCGCCATTCACTGACACAGGAACAAAAGCTCCGTATGCGAGGCCACCGAAACAAGCCCGACTATTTCGCCAGGTATTTATGCTGTTGGTGGGCAGCTAAAACGCAATGTGAGGTGGCGCGTATGACTTTGCCCGCTCGGGATCAGCCAAGAAAAAGTTCCGAAAATAGAAAGGCTTCCTTCGGCAAGACCGCATGGTACTGTATCCAACAATTCACTATTCACCAGACTAGACCAGAAGCTAGTGCCAGATCACTGTCTCGATCCGCCGCGGTCACGATGGATGCCAACGCTGGACCATGTTAAATAGCTTGCCCACTCTAGTTCTCCCTCGCTAAGAGCTTAGCCCTAATGCAGCTCCTCATTCCATTCCTTACTTTCCTTACTTTCCTTAGAAATGTCGCTGCTGGCGCGCCTCCTGGAAAGATATACGGTGTCAATTTAGGCTCTTGGTGATCGTAGGCCAGCTGGCTTGACCCATATCTCGCTCATTCCCTGTTTTCAGGCTCCTGCTAGAACCATGGATGCTCCCAAAAGGTCTCTCCGGCTTCTTCTCTGCGTTCCAGTACCAAAGTTCTCATTCATTCTTTTCTATCAGAATGGGTGGCGATGGGTGGAGAAGTATGTAACGATTGCTCAACCTGTATTGGCTCGGAATTGTGCGCCCCCCCCTCTATTCCACGCACTGTGGAACACTGACGATCTCTGTAGTGCTCTTGCAGCAGCTCATCCTAACGACGTAGACCAAAGGTTCGAGCGGCACTGGTATGGTCCTCCTCGTTGTGTTCTTCTGTTGCTTGAATGGCACCCCTTTCAAGGTTGACATGGTTCACTGAGCTCGACGTGATCGCCCTCAAAAATGCCGGAATAAACACCGTCCGCATTCCCGTAAGATGACCAACGTCTCTACTCCTCACATCGGTCACATTAATATTGCTCCCTCAGCTCGGGTATTGGATCGTAGAGCCCCTGGTCGACCGGACCACAGAACATTACCCTCGTGGAGGCATAAAGTTTCTGGTCTGTTGCACGCATTTGGTTCAATTTCAAAACTGACGCCGGATACCAGGCAAACGGTGTAAACATGCTGCGCAAAGCGGGGATACAAGTCATCCTGGATCATCATGCGCTTCCTGGTGCCCAGGCGAAAAATCAGATGTTTGCTGGGAAGTGCGTTATATCCTTGTGAGATACCATTAACTGAACAGGGAATCTGATGCCACATTTCAAGCTGTACCTCCACTCCCCAGTTTTATGTGCGTGCTCCTGTAACATCTCTCACTTCTTTTGTCTCAACTGAGAACTAGACGGACTACAACTACGGTCGCGCACTTATTTGGAGCGCTGTCATGACGTTCATCTCCCACGTTCATCCCCACTTCGAAAGTGTTTTCTCTATCCAAGCCGCGAATGAACCCTTGATGGACGCGACACAAACTCCCGGCCTCGGCGACTGTAGGTGACCCCTCCTGTCTGCGACTGGTCGGCACAGCTCACTCACGCATTGGACTGGGCAGTCCAGAAGAATTACGTCCGAATTGTGCGTGCGATGGAGTGGCTTATCGGGGTAGATGTGCAAGGGTGTTCGACTCTCGAGGGCTCGCCGAGCATGACGAACCTGAATGAAAGACTGGCCGAGGCGCGAACAAGGGACAAATTGGGACTGCTCACGCCCCCAGTAGTTGATGCTCTGAACCAGTCTTTTCCTATGTTGTGTTCCATCGCACAGGAGCTCGACTGGACGGTAGACTTCACCACATGTCAGGAACGCTCGATGATCACGACCAAGTTCGTCTTTCCGTTCTCTGGGTTGCCGTGAGAGGCTAACTGAGTCCCGGCTGCAGCTTCATGGATATCCTCTGGCAGTACAATAACCCTTCTAACCCCTCGGAAGCTGCGATCGGCCCTCAAGCATATGACCACCACCTGTACTACAGGCTAGTCCAGGACACACACACTATCTTGTAACTTGACTGACGTCTCCTTTCTCCTTGCTGTAGCTTTGGCGTACGTTGACAACAATAGACGTTAACACCCTCTCACCATTTCTCTGACAGGGTGTTGCCGATGCAGATCCGGACGCTTACATGCGGAACCTCTGCAGTGCGTCCGACACTTGCTCGCCCTATTCTCTCGTCTTGATAGCGCTATACAGATAGGACCGATATTCAAAAGGATGTAGCAGCGGGGAACACTCCCGTTTGGTATGGCGAGTTCTCGCTTGCTACTCAGTTCAATGCGACGGACGACTTTCTCCGGAAGTGGGCGGACGCGCAGAAGCTTATGTATAGTCAGGGTGCCGGATGGCTGGTGTGTTCCTCTTCCCTCTCCCTTTTCCTTTTCTCATAAGCGATTTGAATCACCACGTGGCAGTTCTGGAGCTTCAAAATCGAGGCGACGAATCCTTACGAACGTCAATGGTAAAGTTTAATTAACTTTAAATCTATTCATTTTATTTTGAGACGACGCTCAAAAATGGTGGACGTTTTCAGGTCGTATTTCGAAGGACTTAGGCGTGGATACTTTACCATGGACCCATCGCAGCTTCACGACCCGAATGTGTGCGTGCCTTACAGAAACAGCTCCAGCAATTCTACAACCCCCAAAAGACGGGATGATGACGAGTTTACTCGGGATTACTTGCCCCGTGCAGTCCGGAGGCACGAGCTTTTCAAATCACGCCGCACTTACTGAGTCACTGAATGGACTCGCCCATACTATCCTTTTCTTTCCTGGTCGTTCTGTCTTTGTCGAGGCTACACGCGTTGAACATTATTAGTTGTTGCTCTTTCAGAGTAGGCATTCCATACACGTCTATTATCCATTCGTTACGTCATTCTTTACGTGTCTTGAAGTCGTGCCGTTTCATAATTTCATACGCCGTTCATACGCGTCACCGGGCCACGTGATAGGGCACGAGATAGAGAAGCAAGCCGTGTATATATCACAAAGTGGCACCAGTAGTGGAGCACTGCCGTCAACGAACCAACGATGTCCTGTAGGTCGTCTCTTTTGTACTGGTGAGACTACGACTTACTAAACCAATGATGGCTGAATCAAAAGCCGCGAAATCAGCCCTCATCCTCGGCGCCACTGGCCAGACGGGCCGTTACCTCCTCCGCGAGCTCATCGCATCTCCGACATTCACCCAAGTCTGCGAAGCGGGGCGTCGCGTGACGTCCACGGCGGATCTACCCGCACAGGCGAGCGGAAAACTCGAACAGAAGGTCATTGACTTTGAGCGGCTGGACGAGTCTGGGCTCAAGGAGGGAAAGTGGGATGTCGTGTTTGTCGCGTGCGTCGCTCGTTCTTCTGTAATCCGTCGAGGACCGAGCGTCCTTTGCGTTTGTGTTCTGTAGATTGGGGACCACTGCGAAAGCCGCCGGTTCGTCGGAGAACTTTACGAAGATCGATAGGGAGTACGTGGAGCGCCGTTCACACCACCCCTCCCTCCTTTACCCCCTGTGGCCGCTCACCTCTTTCATTTTTTTAATCTTAACTTAGGTACGTCGTGAATGCCGCGAAGGCCGCAAAGGCCGACAATGACCAGCGATTGATCTACGTCTCTGTGCGTCCTGCTCCCTTACATGCTGCCCTGTTTGTGTTGCTGTGGACTGACCTTCACATCACGTCATATTGTTATCGTCGTTTCCCCTCCACTGCAGTCGTCTATGGCCAATCCCAGGGCGTCAGCTCTTTATACACGCAGTAAAGGCCTGACTGAGCAAGCGCTCGCCGAGCTTGGCTATAAGGACACCGTCATATTTCGTCCCGGCGCGTTGTCGGGCACGCAGAGGTCCGATTCCCGCCCCGCCGAAAAAGTTCTCCTGTGAGTCACCGTGTCCCTGCCATCTTTTTGCAGCTGTCTGTACAAGGGGAGAGACCTCCGAGTCGTCACTGACACTGGGCGCGCTTTTTCGTTTAGTATGATCACTGGCGTGCTCTCTCTGTTCAGCTCTAGCTTACAAATCAATGTGGGTAGAATCGTGCCGTTTCGTACGAGGGTATATCTAAAGGCTGCCTCCCTTTTTTTTTGGGGGGGGCGAATCTTTTTATAGGTTGACACACTCGCGAAGAGTATTCGCGTTGTTGGCGAAAAGGGTACCTCCGGCCTTCCAGCTGGCGTGAACGCCTCCCAGGAGAATTGGGGTGGGAGGAGCTTCACTGTGATCGATAACCAAGGCGCCTTGGCTTTGTCGAAGTAAGGGAGGGGAGCCCCTTCCTTCGCACTCCGGTTTTCCAGCTTTCGTCGTTCGTCTTCGAGTCTATGAGATGTCTCTTGATGCCCCCGCTTCGCTTTTATGAAATGCTGACCTATCATCGATAAACGTGTTGCTCTCTCTAATGTGATCGTGTATTTTTACATAAATCATCAAGCTTGATTACAGTAAAGCGACTTTTGGCATGGCGTGGTTGCGCTGCTTGGGATTCACTGGTTGAACCACGGACCCCCTTCCCTGGACCCGGAGTTACGACCATCTAACCGAAGTACCATGTTATGAACGAATGCGCCGATGGCCTTACCAAGCAAAGCACGTCCTTTCTCTCCTTCTGGCTGCTACATGAGCCTTATGTATGCCTCAATCATGCAAGGCGGGTTGAGGCTCGACACTCTAGCCAGCTGGCATTCACTGGTCTGGCGCACCACAACCTGCATACATTTCTCATTCTTTTCTCGGAGAAAAGCTTCCATCCCTCATGAGTTCCTCGCGGGAGTGTGCGCTGCCTGGTCTTTCCCTGCCTGTCTCCCGCGACTCCTGTCAGACTCCCGCACACGCACACAAGTACTGAACCCGGCTCACCTAAGCTGACCGTCGTTCCTCGTTCGCTGGTTGAGTTCTCTTAAGGCAGACTGACTACGCACAAAATCGTTTGAAGACTGTCAGATGAATGACTCGCATGACAGAACTGGTTGTCCGAGTCCCAAAGATGATTGTACGACAAGACTCCGAGCCGTACCCTAGGGGCTCACCATCGCAATTTATTTTAAAGCATATGGGTAGGGTGGATACTTTTTGACGTCATACAAATCCGAACCAAGAGAGGACCGGAATCACGACAAAGGGAGAGATGTGAAGGTCGTGGGGAGTCCGACAGGCGTGGCGTGGCCTGGACTGTTGTCTTCTGTCTGTTCGCGTTTGCAGCGAACAGCGAACCGAAAGGACAGGAGATGGTCCAACTTCCAACTGAGTCCGAAAGCAAAGTTTCCGTTTCTGCGATGCGATGCGATGCGTCGAACGGTTCGAATCAAATCCGAAAGGTGTACAATTAATCAGCTATCTCGCTCTCAAAATGGCTGTGTGAGGTTGGTCGCGCTCCCTACATTATAACGCGCCGGGCCGACTAAGCGGAGTCCCAAAACAACCCGGGACTATTGAGACTGCGAACTGTGTACTGTAACTGTAGTTCGGGTCTGCTCGGGTCCCATTCGACGAGGGAATGTTCGTGTTTTCTTGACCGGGTCCCATTTCCCTGATCAATCAGTCTTGTGTTCCTAACCCCCCGCAGGCATACCACTAAACAGCAAGCGTGAACCGGCACTCTTCAGGAAAAGCCAGTAGAGAGAAACAACTATAATCCCTATAACTGAACTACCAAACGACTCATGTCCTGTAAGCTACCCCTCTGTCTTTATCTAACGGCAACTTCTGGAACGCCAATTGACGATGATTTGAATCAAAGCTCCCAAATCAGCACTTATCCTCGGCGCGACTGGCCAGACAGGCCGTCACCTCCTGCGGGAGCTCATCACGTCCTCGACATTCACACGAGTCTGCGAAGCCGGGCGGCGCGTAACGCCCGTAGAGAGTTTACCCACGCAGGCACGTGAGAAGCTCGAGCAGAAAGTCATCGACTTTGAGCGGCTGGACGAGGCGGAATTACAGGATGGAAAGTGGGACGTTGTGTTTATCACGTATGTCAGATTTCACCGCTTCGCTCACCACTTTTTGGTTTTCTCTCGGCCATGACGGGGGCGCTCATGTATGGTCTATAGATTAGGCACGAGTGCAAAACGTGCAGGCTCGTCGGAGAACTTTACGAAGATCGACAAGGAGTACGCATGTTCCTACATTATGGCGGTCTGTCTCTTTCACTGGGGCCATTAACCGTCGTCTATTCAGCTATGTCATAAACGCCGCGAAGGCTGCGAAAGTCGACAAGGACCAGCGATTAGTGTATATCTCCGTACGTCGCTGCCTTGCAGTGAATATTTTACCACGTGTACTCAGCCTCCGTCGTCGCCGCAGGCGATCATGGCCAATCCCGAGGGCATAAGTTTCAACCTCCGTAGTAAGGGCTTGACCGAACAAGCGCTGGCAGAGCTTGGTTACAAGGATACCATCGTCTTCCGCCCCGGATCGCTGACGAATGCAAACAGACCAGAGATGCACTTGGCTGAGTCTATGGTCCAGTACGTGTCTTCCGCTCTCCGAATTCAGCGTCAAGAATTCAAGTTGTGAACGGTTTAGAGGCGTTCTTGCTGTGCTCTCCCGATTCAAACCTGTTTTCAATATTGATGTGAGTAGACTCGTCCATGGAACGAGGATGTCAAAAAAGTGAACATTTTTCTCCGTCGTAGGTCGACAAGCTGGCAAAGAGCATGTGCATTGCTGGTGATAATGGCACCTCTGGGCTCCCACCCGGCGCGCAAGCGAAACAGGTGAACTGGGGTGGAAGAAACTTCACCGCAATTGAGAACAAAGGCGCCGTGTTCCTGTCCCGTTGAGGGCTTTCTCACTTGTAGGGTCTGTTGCTTTTCATGCCTCACGTATTTGTATCTGTAACGATAATCTCACAGGTCTTTCCGGGCGCGCAGTTCTAGCTCGGGAGGATGTCGCCCCGCTCTCTCCTTGGAAGCATATGAACGAGCAAGTTTTGCTTACATAAGGGGGTGTTGATTCCTATGCTCCCTACCTTAGAGGAAATGTGTATTTGCAGTGAGACTGGGGAGGAAAATGGGAGTGCAGTGGGTAGCCTTTTCTCTGATAGAAGAGGTTCAAAGAACCCATTTGCAGTTTTGACTTTTGAGCCCTCACCCAAACCCCAGAGGTCCGGTTCCGAAAAGATCGGGTTCGAACCGAGGTTCGGAACTGGACCGCGGCATCTCATCCACTTCGCTCTACAGTCAACTCTCTCTCATATAAGGCATACCCCTGAAAAGGCATACTCTACGATGAGGCATAATTTTTTTGTGACTCCCAACTTCGTTTGCGGCTTTAAACTTACTCAGATAAGGCATACCTTGGGCTGACTCCCGAAGGGTATGCCTTATATGAGTCGACTGTAGTCCCGCGGCCCTTGACGCTAGTGTCCGTCTCAGTAGCTTCCAGGCGAGATTCCGCGGAACTATTTGATGTTAATGTCCTCTTCACCTGAGTCTGAAGGCCTGATTTTCTTGCCCTCGTGTATAACCCTGCCTAGGTTCAACTGGAATTCTCCTTCTCATTTGTTTTTCTACCTTGAATACCACTGTTCTTCGCGGCGATGCTCTTCAGGCCGGCTGTCATTGTAGCATTCGTGGGGGTCGGGTTTGCGGCCGACGTGCCGCGCCAGTCTTTCCAAACGCTTACTGAAGAACAAGTATCGAGCTATTCGCCGTACACGTACCTCGCAGCTGCGGCCCATTGCGATATCGATAGTATCATGAACTGGGACTGTGGAAGTGCGTATGCCACCTCCGGCTCCTTTAGCGCCATGGGGAGGGAGGTGGGGCGCAATGCCCGATGAACAGTTCTGACGTGTCAGTCAAATTGTCCAGTTAACTGCAAAGGAAATCCCAATTTCGAACCCATCGCTGCTGGCGGAGACGGTGATAGAGTGCTGAAATGTGCGCATGCTTATTGAGCTGCAAACTTTTTCTCTGCATCCTGACACGGTCTACAGGGTACGTGGGCTACGACACGTTCGAAGACGCGGCCATCGTCGCGCACGAGGGGACAGAGCCAACAAAGCTGTAAGTAGATTGGGGTCGTATGTAACGACCGATAAGGGGGCTAACGTCATGACACCACAGCCTCTCGGTATTGACCGACGTGGAGATTCTTCTCGTTCCGCCGAGCTCTTCCCTTTTCCCTGGTGTACCTGGTCCGGTTCGAGTACACCAAGGCTTTGCGAAAGCACATTCCCTGTATGACCTCGGGCTCTTTCTTTCGGCAAATGTTTCCTGACGTACTGTAAATAATTTGTTGTGTTTCGTATCCCACAGGACCGCGTCGCAGGTGCTCGATAGTGTGCTCCGCGTGATAGACAAGTATGGGACGTCGACCGTGATCACGGTGGGGCATTCCCTCGGCGCGGCGATCGCACTCCTTGATAGTGTGTACCTCCGCCTGCATCTCGACGCCAACATCGATATCAAGTTCTTCGGCTACGGCTTGCCCGAGCCTGGTAATTCAGAGTGGGCTGACTAGTATGTTGACGCGCCGCTTCCCGGAAAGGTAACACACATCACCAACAAGAGGGATCCGGTCCCGGTCATTCCGGGAGTGTCCCTTGGGTACAGCCAAACGAGTGGCGAGATCCACATCCAAGAGTCGGGAGACTGGGTCGTGTGTCCCGGTCATGGAAACCCGGACCCACTCTGCTCCGCTGGCGCAGTTCCCAGCATCGTTTCCAGTGACCCTGGCGACCACATTGGCCCCTACGGCGGTATCACCATAGAGTGTTTGTGAATTTCCATGTCTGCGCCGGTCTGCGGTGGTCACTCACGATCCCGGCACTGCGCACACCCATGTAACTTGAACTGGACGATGGCTGATCTTTGTTGTCTGTTGTAGTGATTTCTCGGTTGCCCCTTTGCCAGTGGAACAGTGGTTACCGACCCTTTCTGCTGGGATTGACGGGATAATAGAACGAGAAAGTAACGCCGCATGTATCAAACCTACGGATTGTACATACACCGGCGGGCGGTGCTACATAGGGTTCCGTACCCTAAGATGCACGTTGATGGATTAAAAAAAAGACTTGCACCAATAGAAGAAACGGTCTTTAACACCAAAAATCCAATGGCTCTCGGATGCGATAAGGTCCTTGACTCATCTGCGGAACAAATTCAGTCAGAACGTCGCTCAGAGGATTGGATACGGGAATGCCAGTATTCCATCAAACGCTCCACTGCTGCGGTTAATGGATCGGACTTCTGAACCCTCATCGCATACATTTTTCCACCGCTTACAATACGTCGGGCACGAGGTGTCCGCAAATTATTTGGTACTCACAGCTGAGGCTGAGGCACTCCTTATACGCCACTGGCAGACTCACTTGAAGTTGTGGTTGTGGCTGCCAGGAGGATGCCACTAGTGTTGTACGCAAACCCGGAATCGTCTCTCGAGAGCACATGGATAAGAGGATTCACCGAGGATACCGTAAGTACCTTGTACAAGGATTGCACTCGGGTCCACATGATGGGCAAGGCACGACACGGCGAACGAAGGAACTGTAATCATGTTGCGAAGCAGAAGACGCCGTGCAGTGATGTACTTTGTACTTTTGTAGAGTATGTCATGCATGGAGCTAGCCCGGCCCTGACGAACGTCATGCGCCAGAGTACAGTAGGCCGCATTCCAGGGTCCGTGACTCTCGAGTGGTTAGATCAAGGCTCCAGACTTGCCGTGAGCACAAGATCGCATCCCTTCTGGCTGGTTTGTGTGGTTCACCACATTCCTGGTCGCGTTGCCTGTAAAAAAAAATTCTCCCCGCTTTGTCACGGATCAGCTGGTCGTTGGGCACCCATAAGTACGCGCCTCTAAACATACACTAGCCCTGCGCCCCAACTCGAAACCGTGCCGTACAACCGCACAGTGATCGAAGCGGGCAATGCATGCCGAGAGGGTCGTGAGTCCGCCCAGGCACAAGGCCGCCCATCGAGTTCCCCCCCGTTCCCCACGCTCGTCGCTAAGCAAAGTTGATGACCCGGGTCCTGGAAGTGTCAGTGGTGCACCATCTACAGTACGTCATTTCCTGCTAGAAGAATGATCTGCACCTTGTTCGTCCTGGGCCTGAGGTCGTAAGCGGCGTTGTGTGGCCGGCGTCGGTCAGAGTGCGGGACAACGGGGGATAATTGGTGGAGTGGCTGGCCGAACTCTTAAAGTCGCTGAATATTCACACGATCGGACTCGCCGCGAGCGCCCGCCTGATCCTGGTTAGCTGCTGGTCAACTGACCTCGCTTGCCAATACAGTACCGGCGGGTTCGCGTAAGTAAGGATACAGGCAACGGAATCGGTGTGGATCATGGCTTTGCGCTACTCTCGACTGAGCAAAGTAGTTTGCTCCCCCTCGACGGCTCGCACGGCCCGGGCCAGCTCAACAAGACCGTTTGGTCCGCGACGAGAGACTCGGACGCATCTCCTTCATTCGGTTTTCCTTTCTCTCTCGGTCTTTCGATTCCGTAGCGTGGGTCGCATCCCGCAGGATTATAAGTGGAAATGAAGAGTTTCGCAGAGACGTGGGACCAGGTTGTACGATTTCGCGCTTGCAAGGTGAGGCCCCAAACTGCAATATAATGTGGCAACCCTCGCTCAAATTTTGGGGGGCGAGCCGCCTGTCGGATCCTGATCCCGCGGGCTGGATGCTTGATTCGTGATGCCCCACTCCATACACGCGCATACAGTTGGCTGGTCAATCGATCAAGGGCTCAAGAAGAAGGCGTTTATCCCGTGTTCGAGAAAATACAATCTCGATATCAGATGGACGTGGATACAGTCCAGCAGGTTTGCAATAGGAGAACTGCCATTTGTTTTTGAAAGGACAAAGGAGAAAATGGGCTGACGAACGGGAGGTCAAGCCGGTCAAACCTGAGCCACACGCACGGACTGTGACCAACCTGCCAAGAGGAGGTGCCAGGAGGTGCAGCATCACCGCGCTGTGGCAAAAATACATTGCCGATGAAAAGTGCCTAGGGAGAGCAAAGGTGGCGAGTGACGAGGAGGATTTCCTTCGTATTGGCCAAGACCTCACCGGCCTCACTGGCGGTGCAGCACTTATTACCTGAGTCTCAGGCTAGCCGGTCGCGCACTCAGCCCATGCCTCGCGCTCCGCCGTCCAACTTAATAGGCTATAGATGGATACACGCGTCCTCAAACTCCCCGAAGGTGGGGCGCAAAAATAGCGCATGCCGTCGGCGAGGAAAAAGGGACAGTGATGAAAGGCGGACATCATCGTACATCTCACCCGCGGCGTGACCGACTATTGTCTTCGCATAACACTTGCACGTTTGCACCCGCATGACCTCTTTTGAGCGGCTCAACTCGCCTGCCTTGGTTTTCGTCGCGCAGGTGCTCGTCGCTGTCTTGCTCCGCTCATGACTATCCTCGAGACATTCCCGATATTCCACTATCTCTGTTAGCATTCGGTTGGCCTCAAGAACAGCCTCGTCGTACTCTATGTTGGGACGAGCTATCTGTGATCCGGTTTGTTCGGCTGAGCTGGACGTAGGTTTTCTTCTCTCGTTTTCTTTTCGGTTTGTGGCTTGGACTTGGTTCTTTCTCTTATTCTTCTATCATCGGCATTCTCCGGCATCATGGACTCTGTTACCACCATATAAAAATTGCCTCCAAAAAGGATACTGTCGATCCTTCACTTTACAAATCCTCCTTTCTGCTTTCCGATCAACTTTTCCGACGCTTCCTGACCCTCCATTTCATTTCGAGCCCCCGGTCCACTGGCATAACTCCATCCATGTTCTATTCTTCGCGGGTAACGTTCGCAGGCCGGCTGGCTTGCAGGATTGCGCGCCGTGATGGACACGCAGAACGGGTTGTTGAGTCAAATACTGGACCGGGATTCGGAGGCTGAGGCACTGAGGACCGGGGCAAAAGTGGGAACTAACACTGATTGCTTGAGCTAACAGCGGTCTGTTGGATCTCATTACATGTAGTTCTTGATTTAGGGGTTCCCTAACGACGTGCTTATCCATGCTGTATTCCCTTCTCTCGCCACGATGTTCATGAACTGCAAGGTATACCCAAAAGGTGGAACCTACATGGTCAAGGACTCGACAGGTGAGTCATACAAGAGAGGGAAGGGTGGTGACGCCGACAACGGGAAGCCCGTGCAATGAGCAATGCGGTGGGATGGGAGGAGTGACGAGTCGAGCACAAAGAATGTCCCGACGGGCGGCCAAAGAGAGAGAGAGGGAGCGAAGCAGAGTCGAAGAAGAACAAGTCGAAGTTGAGGAGGTCCGAGGAGAGATACGCGACGGCACGATGCGATATCGAGGCTCCACGCGCAAGAGGGTAATAGTCGCCTTCTTTTGTGGAGAGAGTTTTCTCTTATTTAGGTATACGTGAGCGCGTACAGACAGTTTATTCTACTTGTCGTTCGGCCGAGGCCGATTCTGAATGTAGGTATTAAATTCGAAAGATAGTTATTACGAGGGCGATGATTCGATAATGAATGGTTGGGGTAGGTTAAGGGCCATCGAGGGTTCGTCGGCGGCGGCCGAGGGGTGACCGCAGCGAAAGGATAGGAGATAACAGAGGTCCTGTCGAGGGTCCTGTCGAGGAACACGTCACAAATGGTGGCCAAGGTGGTGTGGAAGTGCTGAATTCCGAACCTGCGCAGATAGCACACCTCGCAACATAGGCACGCACGATCCGTCGCGCTACGAGCACAAACCCATCATAATTCCGTGGTCATATGGGCCCAAATGATCGAGGATATTGCCGTGCAGCAAGTCGGGCTCGTCCCCCACGACGCAAAGCGGGGAAGGGTCATCCTGCCCCTCACAGGCGACCCACGCGCCAGAGTGCTGGATATGCACCTCCCTGCGGGATGAACGAAGCCCATGAACCGCCAGGGGACGGTCGGGACTGGGTCCTTCTTGTTATTGACATGCGTCACGTTCCCGGGGAGCGCCGCATCGACGTAATTTGCGAATGGCCTGTTGCCCACTCGCGGCATGCCATAGGTGACCGCGCGCACCCCTGTGCCCTCTGGCAGGTGCAGCGGGAGGTAGACTGCATCAAGTAACGCGAGGGCCGCGCCGAGTGAGTGTCCTGTGACCACGACGGAGGACGCGCTGTGTTGCTCGAGCAAGGATAGCACCGCTGCAAGGATAATCGGGGCGGTCCTTGATCGTAAGACGGATAGAGGTGGGGCGGTACAAGGAAAAAGGGTCAGCTGGCGGTTCATAGGCACATTCCAGAACAATGCTCTGGTTTCTCACTTTGCATGTTCTTTTGCGAATCCTTCATGCGCCCGGATCGAGGGTGGTAGACCAGGGAAGAGATCCGGGTCCAACTTCTTGAGAGGAAAGTCGAGATCGGTTAGATCTGCCATCCTGAGTGGCGAGAGTCAGGCCAGTCAAAAGTGTATTCCAGTTGGGTAGCCCCTAGCCCACATCGCACTCACAATTTGGTCGGGTTCGTACCCTGATGTGCGACGATGACCGAGCTCAGGTTGGGATCCCACCCAACGAACCCTATTCAGTCTCCCGGTCAGCCCGTGTCGTTACAAATAAGATATGTCGATGGTCACGAACAGAACTGGACGCTATTCCCGTTACCGCCGGAAGCGTATGGCTGAAAGGTGGGGCTCCCCGCGCAACTTGCTAGTGCAGTTGTCAAGGTTGATTTTTGTCATTTTTTTGAAAGGGATAGGACGACCAAACGACCCACCTCCACACGACCAGGACAATGTCTGTGACGGCGGACAGTAGGCTGCCGCAGCATAAAGCGAGTACGGCTTGAACGCCTCGACTTGCTCTGGCAATAGTGTCACCTCAGCCTGCCGCTTGGAAACAGCAGCTGCGTGGTGGGCGAGTCCGAAGATTGTGAATAGGGCAAGAATGCAAGCCAACATAGCAAAACACCTCTACAGATGCCACGAGAGGATGCAGAAATGGCGATGGAGGCTGACACTCAAAGGTGTCGATGCCAGGGCCTCCCATTTATACTGACCAAGCGAGAAGCCACGAGATGTACCATGTGCAAGTATTCTTGTGTGCGAAATGAAAAAAAGTGGTAGGCGGAAATATACGCATCACTGGCCGACGACGAGTGATGATACGCAAGAAGCCTGATATATCGGAGATGAAATGTGAAACGTGAGAATTTCGTAGGGACCAGCACGGTTAGCGTTATCCGGTTTACCGTGCAATTTTACGGATACGACGTTGACGGTTTCGACCGCGGTTTGCAACTGTAGGCGAAAGAAAAAGGCAACTGTCGCTAACAAACGGACAAGCAGGTTATGGGCTCTTGAATCATGTACCTTTAATTATTATTCGAAAATATTCTAAGCTGAACCACGGATCAACCGACGGTTGAAACCGCGGATGAATAAGCGCCTTGCCAACCGCGGTTGAAATCCGGTTGCTTACCGGTTCAACCTTGGGTTCAACCAGACTGGTCCCTAGAATTTCGACACCAATCCACGTGGGGGAATACCACGTGGTGCATCGGTCACACGGAGGACCAAGATCGAAGAACGTATTTGACGACTCCAGGTTTCATGCCATGGTTGATGCAGAGTTACGGTAACAGATACTCCGTTGTACTGTTTGTTTGTGGGCCCTTCTTGCCCGAATTTTACAAATCAGACCGAAACAGGAACCGTGTGACCCACCTGACGAGATCTGCGGCACATCATGATGGCAACAATCCTGTGCCCGTGTGCTCAGATCATCCAGAGGA
>WTXF01000503.1:0-16542 GCA_022496215.1 Russula brevipes | reverse complement strand
GAGATGTTGGCTATGTCTGCATTCTTGTCGAGTTCTGAGACTTGCTCTTTCGTTTACGTCTTTGGCTGCTCTCTCGACTTTCGTATTGTCATCAGAATATGGTCATCAATTTTGTACAATGAGGACTAGCTAAGACTCTGTATCTTCGGTTTTCTTTGCAAGATCATGCTTGACAAGAAGGGCATCTATTTCACCAGGTCGGTAAATTTTTGCCCTGGGCTCCTTTGTAACGGGGTCAACCGTCAGGACGGCAAATTCAACTGAGCGAGTGTGCATCAGCGTTGGAACTGTGAGAAGGATGCAAGACGTACGTTTCTCACTGCCCAAGGTGGTACTGTCCATGGTCTTGCTCATTGTCCGCATCACTAAACCAATAGCCTCCTCCACGGTGATGTCATCCTTGTACTCTTGTTTCAACAAACTCTGCGCGGTGCCATTGTTTGCGCCAATGCAAGTCGCCTTCCAACCCGAATAGTTGCCTGATGGATCCGAGTGGTAGAGCTGGAATTGGTAGTGCGGGTCGTATCCTGCGTACAGCAGAGACACGCCAAATGGGCGCAAACCACCGAATTGTGTGTATCCCTGCTTGAGATCACACAAGCGTTGGGCCAGCAGCTCGACGGGGATATCTTCGTTGTAGCTGAGTAGATGTTGTTGTGCGGCAGATCGAGCGTAATTGACAAGGGAATTAGCGTCGGCGGTTATGCCTGCGACACCGCCAATGACATTCCTTCACATGAAAGTAAGCACACAGAGCAATGCGAGGAAGGCGCGGGACCAGACATACGAGTTGAGAAGGAATATCTTCTCACCACTGCCCCCATATCCACCCTCTTTCGCCTCTGAGAGATCGAGAAGCTTTCCTGTCACCTTCTTCTCCGCTGCAAGAACGACTCCATCCTTTGCTAGAACGCCGAGGACAGTCCCCGCGTGTGAGATGGCCTCCATTGCATACTCGACTTTGCTAAAGATAAGAACGTTCGCTTCGGGTCATGTAGAGGAGAACGCACTCTGGTATAGCCGACCTGACAAGGAGGTCAGTTTGCACAAGTAAAATGAGAAACGTTGCGTACCTTCCGGCGAGAATATGGTTGTGCGACCTTTGGGTGGACAGGATGTAAGCACCATTAGTGTGCACCTCGTGCTAGCAGCTACGCACTGTCATATCGTCTAGCCTAATGAAACCAGTTTAGTTAGCTGTGAGGTGGAAGGGAACAGTATACACACCATGGTATTAGGTAGGGACGCGTTCACCCACTTGCTTGAGCCGCGTACGCGTTGCTCACACCGGACTTTGCCGGCTGCATCTTTCGCTGATCACATGATCACGTGTCCATCTTTTCCACTTTTTCCAGGCGTCTCGTCTCAGACCTTGTCCACATGGATATATACTCTCTGATGGAACATGGATGCACTTCACTTGCCCACAGCTCATGGAGCTGATGCTATCTCGCCATGGTTCAGCAGGCTTTCGCGCATCGTGCATAGAGCTGGACTAGACCAGTCGTGCTCAGGCTGCCCACTCGCCAGGATGACGTTTGCGACGTCTACTCCTTCTCTAATATCAGTACCCTTGCCTTGAAGTAGTAATGTTCTGGGCCTTGAACTTGAATCCCTTCGGTATGGCCGAGGAATGAGCTTGTCTGACGCCATTGATGATCGAATGGCATAGCATTCGCTGCGTTGTCCTGATGCAAGACAACTATGTCCTGGCCAGAAAGTTTCCTGAAAACTGTGGCATGCTTTACGATTCTTTCCGGCACCTCACGAGAGGTAGCCACGACAGGTGAAGGTAAAGATGAAGATGCACGCTTTCGGACGGCGTACACGCAACTTGAACGGACGCTAAAATTCATAGGCCGCATGTATCGAGAGACTCTGCTGGTCGGTCTGCTTCACTCCAGAATCGTATCCTATGTCCCCATTTCCTCCAGAGCCCCGCATGGACCAAGCTCATTTCTTTCGAAGATTCTCCACTTCCGCCAGATCTCAGTACAGGAGATGTGTGAATTGGCGTACATATTCAGAAGAATGGCGATGGAAGATTGGATGAAGTGGTCCAAACATCGACGACTATCGTACGTGTGTCGAGACAACGCTAGCGGCAGCTTGGTCTATGTGAGACCAGAAGCAAGGGGGATGGGTCTGGTGAGGAAAGAACTGGAAAAGCAGTTTGTTCACTGGAAGTTTTTGTTGTGACATATGTTTCGTCGACGAACATCGCCAGAATCGCTGGGAGCTTAAAAGGAATGGAATGTGGTCTGGGGTCAGCATCAGTACAGGGACAATTAATTGTGAACTTTCATTGTTTTTATTTTTATTTTTTCCCGTCGCACGGTCAAGCGCTTGCTGAAGCGAAGAAATGTGCGAGTCCCAGCTCCGCAGCGCTGGACAAAGTGATGCTCGGAGCTGCTCGACTTTTGCGCCTGAGTGGCGCAAATGTGAGATCGTGTGATCCCTTATCTCGTACAATCATCAAAGCCATGTCAACCAAGGTGTTCGTCCTGCCCCTCGACCCCACCTCCCAGCCCGGCTCCGGCGTGCTGCCGTCGGTCGATCCCCTCGAGCTCTGGAATACGGCCCCGACGGGCTCCAAACCCCCCAAAGTCGGGACGACCCGGATCTTTTATAACACCCCTCGCGCCGATCAGCGAGATGTCAGCACGACTGCCGTCGTGTCCCTCGGAGAGGGCTTTGACAAGAAAAGTGACCACGCGAGGCGGGAGCTGGTGAGGAAGGCTGTCGGGAGCGGAGTCAAGCAAGTTAAGGAGCTCGGCGATGGGACGAAGGATGTCGTCGTTGATGCGTCTACGGATGCGCACGCTGCAGGTCGGCCAAATTTTAATGTTTGCAATCGACCGAGCTCACACACTCTTGTCGTAGCCGTGGCCGCTCATCTCGCCAAGTATAAATTCACCCTGAAGACCTCTGCTCCGTCACCATATAAGCCTGGCAACGAGAAGACGGTCCCGCAGGAGCTGTCTTTCCAGCCTATCCAAAGCTCGAAAGGGTGGGAAACTGGCGTGGTCTATGCAGATGCCCAAAACCTTGCCAGAACGGTACCAATTGTCTCATGACCAGAAGAAGGGTGGATTCGCTGACCGTTGTTTCCATTACAGCTTGCGGAGCTTCCTGCGAACATGCTGACACCGACAGTATGCGTATAGGCCTTGGTCACGCAAGCACACAACTGACCTCTCTTCGGTAGGCATTCTCGGAGAGAGTTAAAGCAGAGTTCGCGAACGTTCCGAATACCCAAATCACGGTCCACGATGAAGGTAGGAATTCGTCTTCCGTAGAAATATCTATTGTCTTTGTTTTCTCCATAAATTTATATTGTCCTATGCTGATATGGTCCTTACTCTAGAATGGGCTGCCGAAAAGGGAATGGTACTTGTAGCGCGACTCGATTCCACGTTCTGATGAGTTGACGTTAGTCCACAGAGAACCTTCTTGTCTGTCACCAAAGGACATCAGAGTCTGCAAAATTCCTAGAGATGTAAGGCAAGAGTTGAAAGTCATATTAACGGGGTCTCAATAGAATCTTTCAGCTACTACAACGGGGCCGCGAAGGAGGATCAGCCCATTGCGTTCGTTGGCAAAGGCATTACCTTCGACTCCGGTGGTATCAGTTTGAAGCCGCCTGCAGTCTGTACCTGTTGTGCTAGTGTGCTAATATTCAAACTAATCGTATACGTAGGGCATGAAGCCTAATGCGTGGTGACATGGGTGATTATTGTCCCGTTCGCTCAGCTCGCGCATGATTTGATGTGAATTTCAGGTGGCGCCGCCGCCGTCGTGTCTGCGGCTCTTGCGATTGCCAAGCTTCGCCTCCCGTACGTTTTACATGCAATCGTTATCCGGAAGGAGATGTGTCTGACCCGGTCTGGTCGTAGTGTCAACCTGGTTGTGGTTACACCTCTGTGCGAAAATTTGCCCGGACCGAGCGCGAATAAGCCTGGCGACATGTGAGCACCTGCCCTTGGACTTCCTTGTTCGGCTGAACAATGTATAGCGTCTATGCCATGAACGGCAAATCGATTGAGATTGACAACACCGACGCTGAGGGCCGCCTCATCCTCTCAGGTGAGATCTTACTTCTCCTTTGTCTATTACTGGCATAGTTGAACGGCGCGTAGATGCCTTATACTATACATCAACTACCTACAAGCCGCACACGCTCATAGACGTCGCCACGCTTACTGGGTTCGACCACTCTTCCTCTAAAAGACCCACTTCACTCATTATTCTCATAGCGCCATGGATGTAGCCCTGGGCGAAATTTATTCGGGAGTGTTCTCTGTACGTCGCGCTCCCTCGTATTCAATCTCGTGAAACGCGCTGATCGTCCCGTGCAGACCTCCGATTCACTTTGGGAGGAGCTACAGGTCGCTGGGAGGCCGAATACGACCGATTCTGGAGAATGCCCCTCGATGAAGATTTCGGCCCACAGATCTATTCCTCGAATGCTGACCTGTGCAACGTAACTTTTTACTTCTCTGGTTGTCGTATGGCCCGATTGATATGAGCAACGCTCTAGACGGGTGGCAAATCAGGTGGTAGCTGCACTGCTGCATTGTTCCTGAAGGCATTTGTCGATGGCATCGAGCCGCGAGTTGGCGGGGATAATGCGCCGCTTCGTTGGGCTCACATTGACATCGCCGGGGCGATGGAGGTGAATGACTCTGGTATTATGGGGCGACACCCACTTATATGTCTGTCACAGGCGACGCGCCCCGCACCGTACATGGAAAAGGGCATGACTGGGCGACCTGTACGGTAAGCCTATCTCTGCGGCTCGAATCAAGTACAGATCTAACCGCAGTCACACATAACAAGTGCGCTGGTGGAGTGGGTGAAGCGCCTGGGCGAACAGGCATGAGAGTTGGCCATCATCTAGTTTCGTACATATCTACCAGAGCGTCCTTCATCTGGGACGTACACAGTAGGGCCTGCACGAGAAATTCTACTCTTGCGTGACAACCCACCCGTCCTTTTCCTTGCCTATTGCGATGCGGAGACCTGCCCAGACGCAGTCTAGGAGTGCACCACCGTTGGCGAGACCCAACACAAGTGTGCTGCATAGAAGAAATTGGCGTTGCCTGTGCCGGTTCCGATCCACAGGTGGTGGAAAAGTGGGAGAAGCAGAAAGGCATGTAGGTGCAGGAGCGCCGTGACGACCGGGTAGCGAAGATCTGCCGCACGGATTACGGTTCATTATCAGCGAGTGCTGGTAGTGGTGAGAATGCACGCACAGGGGTATGTTTCCGGGAAAAGGGAGATGAGACTTAGGAAGAGACCCGGGTCTGATAGGGTGGGGTATGGCTTGAAAGTTCCGAGGATACCCAGGAGGAGGAAGGTGGCGTAAAGAGGGTCGTGTCTAGCACGAGAATGAGCGCAGGTGTGCCACAGGGAAACGAAGCAGAACTCACTGAAACTTTATGGATATTGGAAAACATATATGGCTAGGTGTAACTGCGTCATACGTATCAGGGGAAACGCCAATTTCTCTAGATGGGCTCACTCACGGAGAATACCATCAAGAAGAATGGTCTGAAATGGTCGAACATTTCTGTGAAAAAATACCACCAAAGCCCCGGGTTAGGCGTCAGGTCAGGAAGTAGGAATCTAAGTAAACCCAATAGATCAGGCACGGCACGAAGGTGAAAAAGGTTAACAAGGGAAGTTACCCGGCTCCCCAAGTATTCCGGACCCATCCCCAGCCCCCAGCCACTAGAGCAGACGCGAATGCCAAGGTGACAAAGAAGAAGGCGAACTCTGCAAATAAGGGAATGCATTTACGGAGCTTTTGCGGGAACCACCTCGGCGAGGCCAAATGCGACTGAGGGTCCGTGAGAAGAAGCAGGACGATCGGCGGAAGTACGAGGACCGAGGGTAGGGATAGATGTGCTAGTATCGCAAGTGTTAGGAGAGAGGGCGATGACTGGCCTAGACAGCGTCAATTTTTTTTAAAAGCAGCGCGGCCAAAGCGTCGTTGCTTACCCCGCGAGGCAAACATGAGGACGAGCAGTTGAAGGGTGGTTTCGAGGGTTGACGTCGAGAGCGCTAGGCACGGTAGGAATATGTACGGGTTGATGAGGTAGCTGGTGAAAGGGACGACGTGAGCGAGCAAAGGAAATCTCAACACGAGGAGTCTGAAGCTATGCTGCATTCGGGCACACACAGTCCTCGTACTAGTACTCACACGGCTGCGATTCGCATGTCCCTCTTGCTTTTCTGGGTGTTACTCCGGAAGCGCCATATATTTACCAGTGCCCATGCCCCAACGGCATCGACAAACGTCCACAGGAATGTCGGGTGTATCCACGACGTGGGAACGATAGTCGAGAAGAGGGACAGCGCAAGCGGTGACTGTGAGGGCAGATCACATGAGTCCAAGGGCACGCGTACAAAAGTCTAGCCACATGCGTACGTACGTGTCTAAATGTCCCACCGGAGTATGGGTCGATGCCGTGGCGGAATAGATATATGCCCTCCTGTACTAGGTGGTGTTGGTGTTGGACAGACGCATAGCACAGTCAGTCGTGGTGGAGAGGTAGTGCTTACGACGGGAATACGACGTCAGCGGCGAAGATAATTGGTTGTCGTCTTGCAGATATGATCCCAGAGGAGAGAGCGCCAGCACGACCCGTGCGGCCACCGCGAACGCGAATTCCAAGGCCATTCCGACGGACGACGGAAGGACGGACGGACAAGCGCGGCGGGCAAGAGATGCCGATGCCCGGACCGGATCTGTGCGTTGGTGGCGGTGGCGGTCCGCGTTAGGTCAACTGTGACCAAGTCAAACTTGTCCTGCTGCTGACTCTTGCCAATTCGTATCGCTCTCCGAACCGAATACTCCGAGTCATCATGGACTCGGAACTGCGGCACAGGGCCAGGGACAGCCCCGTACAGGTGGTTCTGCGTGCCAATCAAAGTTTACTGACTCCACACCTGTTAGTCCTTACAGATGGGCGGGTCTCTATTTGCCGATTGGCTGGCTTTTGGCTCCTCTCGTTCGTTTGATCTTTAACCGGGCCAGGGGGGAAGGGACCTTATTTTAGCCCATCCCCTTCAAGGCTCTTCTGATACGATTGGTCATATCGCCAGAGCTCGGGTTTTCCGGAATTACCTCGCCAGTGGTCTGCCAGTGTTTTTGTTTGTCTGACGGGGGCACGAGATACACCCTGCGAAAGGCGAGGCTCGTGCCCAAAAGAGGATATATTCCCGCCGTGGCTCAGGCACCAGCTGCAAGTGAGCCATCGTTGGCCGTGTGATACCGACACAGGGGTTATTGATGCATACAGCTCTGGGCACCGCAATCTCGATTAACCCAGGTAGCGCAGCACTGCTCCTTCTGGTAGGTTCAGTCATTATTCCTTTGAGCGTTATATATAACGAGGTCGATGTCCACCGGAGGACTTGTAACGAACTTGGAGTTCAGACAGTGTTCCACGACCCTCAGACGTTTCGTCTGGCGATGTTTTGATATCGTGCTGACTTTTGCGTTGATGTCGGATCTTACTTACCAGTCTTCTGCCCCCGTTCGCATGCTACGGCAGACATGTTCATCTCAAAAGATTTCCGTAATCTGCGACCTAGTTGATACACGACATGGCCTCCGGTCGTTGTTCGTACACTCCACCCCACCTCCCCATTCCTCTCTCAATGAGACTGCGCCTTTGCTTGTACCTCCTGCGAAGCCAGATCGTTCTATTTATGCATCACTTACCGTGCGGCCTGATGACTTCCGTCCCATCAGACTCATCAGCCAAGGAGTCAGTGGGAAGGTTTACCGGGTAGAGGACAAGGTCTCCAAGCGGCCCTTTGCGCTGAAAGTCATCCCCAAGCGTCCAGACAACATCTTACAAGTCCTCAATGAGAAAGACGCACTTTGCAAAGTTACTGGGGCCCCCTGGTTCCTATCACTCGAAGCGAGCATGCATGACGACTCGAACTTTTATTTTGTCACTGTGCGTCTGCAGGCACTGGTATCGATGGTCCCTTCCCTTCTGATTGACTGACCACCGTCCCTCCAGGCCGCATACCAAACCGATTTGCGAAGCGACCTTCACCTTCGCGGCGGGCACATCCCCGTCCCCCTCGCCCGCTTCTACATGGCCGAGCTCATCTGTGCTCTGGAAGCGTTGCACGCGCACGGGATCATCCACAGAGACGTCAAACCAGCCAACGTCCTCCTCACGAACGACGGCCACGTCGTTCTCGCAGACTTTGGCCTCGCGAAGATTTTCTTTCCCCGGCACGCTCGGTCACGTCCCGACCGTGGTGGTGCCCACTGCCGCGCGGAGACGGTGGCGACGGTGGCGACCGGTGCTGGGCCCGCGAATGTTAGGGTGCACCATCCTTACCGTCGTCGTGAGGGTCGTGGGCTGCTACTGGCGGATCATGACGTCACGTGCGAGAAGACGGGAACGCTGGCCTACGCCGCGCCCGAAGTGCGATTGGGACTGCCGTACTCGTACGGCGTCGACTTTTGGTCCCTCGGGGTTTTGCTCTACGTCATGCTCACAGGCCGGGTGAGGATCACACCCCCCTCTTCTCTCATTAAACGGGCCCATGGATCTCATGTTTCACATTTGTGTCGACAGTATCCATTCGGGCCTCTTGGCGAGTATCACGCCCATTTCTTCGAGCCGATCGAGGTGGACGAGGGCGCCCAAGCGTTGTTAGAAAAGGTACTTTTTCTCGCCAGCCCCCCCTCTCTCTCTCTCCTCACGCGTCGAGCGCTCACTTTTTTTTTGATTTCGTAAAGATTCTAGATTATAACCCTTCCAAGCGCCCGAATATTTACGAGCTCAAGGCACACCACTTCTTTTCTTCTGTCGACTGGAGCTCCGTTGCGGCGCGCGCCCAGCCCGCGCCCATCGCACCCCGCATCCCCGCACCCCCGCACTCGCCTAAGACTTTGCGCATCTCTTTCGGCACGCCGTATGATGCGGGCGTCGCCGCAGATCCAATACCCCATTTCGCGTTTACCTCGTCGCGTTTCTGGGAATCGCGCTCTGAACTGACTCGGGTGGCATCGGATGTTGCCACAAGGACACGAGCCCCGGGTTTTCTCGGGTGGATGACGAGGCTTGCCTCCAAGATCAGAATGTGGTGTACCTCCGCTGCTTCTCTGTTCTGCGCGTTGTGAACGATAGATTGACGTTAGTATTGACGTTGCCACGCCTTTTGGAACCGGTTGAGTACGATACAGTTTCTATCGCAGTTACATAGATAAAGTGATACCACTCGGAAATATGGACTGAAAGTGTTCGACTAGTATATCTACATCTAATTCTTATGATGAATAAAGGGATACCAGTATCATAGGACGACTTGGCAAATGAAAATTCCAACGCATGGCACCCACTGCCTCAATCCTCCAGAATAGGTAACGAAATCACTGGCGTTCTCTGTAAGAGATGATGCTCGGGCTCGTCGTGATAAGACCGATCCCGGACTTGTGCATGTGACCCTTCCTCCGCGTCCTCAACCTCCTGGGATACAAGAGGAGTGGTGGCGCTCTCGGGCTCCGCCGGTGGAACATGGATACTTGGTCGCACGCGAGCGAGGAGAGAAACAGCGATGTACAACAAAATGGAGCTCACGATGAACATCGCCTTGGGAAAGGCTGCGACGGTGGAGCCATATATCGCTGCGTATGTACCCGGCTATGAAGGATGCACGCACGAAATTGAGCGAGGCAGCGGATAAAGGGGAAGCACTAGACAGGGACGCACAGCAACGATATGCGAAACGGCGTTTGAAAGGCCCAAAGCACCAAACACCAGCCCCATCTCACTTCCCTTGCCCATTGCGCGTAAACTTACGGCTCCGAGGGACTGCAGTGCAGGATGACCACCGCTGGTGAGCGCGTTGAGACATGTCAAGAACACGAAGAGGGTCTGGGAAGACGTTGGTGATACTGCAATAAGTGCATTGGCCGACGCGTCCATAAAGAGCGATATAGCTGCGATGCGCTGATCGAAGCGGATCGCAGAGGCGATATGTGTGGGTGTTGAATTATTGGTGGACGCTTTCCGGTTTGACGTGAAATACGCCAGAATAACTGTGGCAAGATGCAGGCGAAAGAACTACAGCAGAACTCATAGGGACTTACGAGGTAGGAGAACGAGAAGGTTAAATGCACGGATGACCCAGAGGAGGGACATGTAATAGCCAAGCTTACCATGACATGTCAGTGACTACCAAAACGGAGAGAGCAGGACAGACCTGCTCAGTGCTCCAATCGTACACGTGTTTTACGTAAAGGTATTTGAGATTGTATGCTTGCTAAGATGACGTATGTTAGTTCATGCACGCTCACAACGAAATGGGGCTTACATCAGCGAAAACGTAGAGGAACAAGGCAGCACCTGTTAGGGTAAGGTTCCAATCCCGTCCTCTGCGTCCCTCCAGCCGGAGAGGTATGAATAGAGCGGCGGGGCGCAGGAACTGTAGTGTAACTTGGCGCGTTGTCACTGTGATGCGACGGGTCAGTCCTTTGCGTTCTTGATGCGCATGATGGTCCATGGACGATGACTCACGTGACAACCGTCGAGATGGTGGGAGTGACTCGGGAAGGATGAACAAGGCAAATGCAAAGTTCGTTAATGCGATGACAATAGCGAGCACAAAGAGCGACATTGTGGTGGTCATGGTAAAGGCGTGCAATATGATACCATTCAGCTAAAGGCCCCCCCCATCAGTCAGTAAGACTGTGAATAACTCGGGGAGTGGACTTACCCATGGCCCGCTGGCCATTCCAATGTTAAGCATAGCCTGCATCGTCGAGAAAATTTTGGCGCGAGAGCCATCTGGAGTACAGTCGGTGATATAACTACGAACGGGAAACATAGTTGTCAAGTCTATTGCTGCAAGAGGCCGGGGGGAAGCTCTCGAAAGGCTTACGCGTGAGTGATGCCGTTGTAGGTTGACTGAGCTCCAAGAAGTCCTTCCACGAGGGGTGCAATAACAATGAATGCCTCTCCATGTCTCCCAAACAGCGTCGATGGGTCCGAAACAAGGATATAAACGAAATCCCTGTGGGCAAGGTTAGCCGACCTGTGGAGCCAAAGACATTCGACGGACATGAAGAGAGCGCCAAACATCGAGAGAGCGAGAATCCTTTTGCGGCCAAGAACGTCGCTCAGGTGGCTGAGCCAACCCGTTGTTATAGCACTAAGAATACTCTCGGTAGTCTTAACAGCTACAGGTAGGGTACCGGTTTAATCCGTGTGAGTACGGTATGGCATGGAGAGATGACATACATGCTTGTATTCGAGCTGCACGTGCTTGGACTCTGGGATCTGCAGTACACTCGTCGTATGTTTTGACCGGGGTCTCTTGGAACTGAACATGGACCGTGTTGTTCGAAGAGGCGAGAGTGGGAGGGTGCAGAGAGGGTGATGGGAAAGCGATGGGCGAAGGGCCGGACGAGTCGTGAAGTGTTCTGCAGGCAATTTGTGTGTAGACCTCCACTCGTGGGGCAAGGGTCATGCCCCGCTAAGGTCGCCGCTTGAGTAAATGCACTGAGACTTGCAACAAGAGCTTACGCATAGGGACGAAACGTAGATGACAGGTGCAATCCTAGAGAACGGCCGAGTTAGTCGGGCTGATACGGGGACATCATTTTACGCACCATATGGGAGAAGCCCTCTTCCAGGAGCGTGTACGGGGGTGAGGTGGGGCTGGTGAAGAGGGGCCGCTGGTGTCGAGAAGGGGTTGATTTTCTTCGGCGTTTGTAGACATGACGGAGAGGTCGAAAGACGGGTTATTTGCGGGTGTCTCAGGGCTATCACCAGCACCTGCTGTCAGGGCTCGACATGGAATCCAGGTCTCAGGCATTATTACCACCTTATCTGATAAATTTGGATTTGTCAATCGCAACCGCAGTGATGGTGACGCAAAACCCTTAGCCCAGCGGCCGAACCGCCGAGAGAGAAAATAAAATAAAAATAAAATACCCGGTTAGGAATATTCTAAGCACGCCACGTGCCCATGCCTGGTCCTGCGGTCTGTGGTCAACGCTTCGAGAAATCTGATGCACGAATGGCGAACCCAATCAAAGCCACGTTACGCGAGCGCAAGAGCGAGGCAAGTACCGGTGTTGGGATGAGGGCCATTCCCGTTACCCCCGCCGCCCTTCGGGCTAATGACGTTGGTGCTGATACAACAGCAAGTGCTGTAGAGGACTCGGATGAGGGACAGCAGGACGAGCGTGAGCGCCTCTTAGGAGCAAAAGAAGGCAAAGTTGTGGGCAAGATTTTAGATGCTGATCGGAGAATAGGACAAATCGCTGTTCTTGGAGTCTCGGTGTTTGTCAACAATCACGACGAAGATGCAGAACATGGTAAAGGCGCGCGTCCAAATTGGGAGTTGGCGACAGACAAGACAATAACACTAGAAATGTTGAGTGAAGCCATCGAGCAGAAAGGTGCGCGAGAGTGCTCTCCATTCTTTCCTTCCTGTTGAATCAAATATATATCCAGATATCGAATACATGCAGGCCGTGTTTGGCATACTGACTGCCCGGGATATGGCCGTTCCTGGAGTCGCGCAATGGTTGTGTGAGCAAGGTGTGCACTATATCTGCCTGACCCATGCATATGCTCATTATTTCTAGCTTTATGGAACGGACACGAACACACAGGGCGGTTCAGTCGGAAATTTCTTTTCGACATGCCATCATGGGCTCGATCCTACCCTGGTTCGCCACTGTCTGTAGCCCTCCTTGTGCAAACAATGATGCGCTTGGGACTGCGCAAAGACCTGCGTACCCATGTGCAACCACTACAAGGTCCAATCCTTTCCCGCCTTCAAAACCGGCCAAGGGTCTTGAGGTCGATGGTAAAGATGATTGCATCGTTTGCTCCGTAAGTGTAAGCTGCTCTTAAGCGTGGTGTCGTTCTTCATCTCCATCGATGACAAGTCGGTGGTCGATGGAACAGTTACCAAACGTGGTAATGACATTATTACTCGTTGGTTTGGACATAGATACGACGACTGAGCAGAGGAGAGGCATCCTTCACTCCTTGTCGCTTTTGTGTTGCCAGCTACCCGCTGAGCCTGGGGATGGCACAGTGCGTCGCTTTCCGTGGTTCCACTGTTCATTCTAACTCACCGCCTTCAGGAAACCTCTATAGTCGAAAAGGTGTTGGCTCTCACGAGACCTCTCTCGACTCCCAATCAGGAACTCTTACTATCGTTTTTCACAAAAGGCAGCCCTAGCTGCCTCCGCATTGCTCGTGCAGTCGCTTATCATGTTCTCACTGGCTCAGCTGTTTCACTGGTGAGTGGCGCTTTGTCCCTGTCACGCATTTTTTTTAAACCTGTTGCCAGGCGAGCTACGCCCTTCCTCCACTCGGCCCATTGATAACTGTGCTGTCTGACCCGGACGGGCCGTTCGGTATCACGCGCTCAACGGATTACGACGCGCTCACCTCACGTATCGCGGTGCTCGGCGTTGCGTTGGCTAGAATCGAGAGTTACGTCATAGAAGAAACCACGTCAAGGAAGCTAGCACGCATGCCCGAGGGTAGCCCGCGTAAGAAGGAGCCAGTTCCGCTGGAGCTGGTCCGGACGCAGTTGGATGCCATACATGGCAAAATATGTGCGTCCGCTTCACCACTACCAGCACTCACCAGTCAGTACTCACCAGCTCACCGGCTGGGTTTCGCTTCGCATACAGTTGACACGCGTGCCGCCCACCTTGATAGATCTAGAGCTAAGGGGGCGATACAACGCCTCTCGATGCGCGTACATTATCAACGTGCTGCCCTTTCCAAGACGCGTGGGCAACTAAGCCTTGGCGACTTTTTCAGCCCTGGCGGTAATCTGAGACAGCCGAAGCGCAAAAATAGGTCATAGCCCTTTTACCGTCTTTCTATAATACTCCAACATAGAGTACATCGCCTAGTTCAGTCTGATTTTTTCAAGCACAATTTACACTAATTGTCGTTTTTCCCGGTGTAACATTAACTTAGGTCGCATATATTTTCGGAGTTACTGTAGATATAACAT
Source organism: Russula brevipes (assembly GCA_022496215.1). Lineage (NCBI taxonomy): Eukaryota > Fungi > Basidiomycota > Agaricomycetes > Russulales > Russulaceae > Russula > Russula brevipes. The sequence goes on along the minus strand of WTXF01000503.1, from coordinate 2,514 downwards.
TCAATTCGATGGTATACTTCAGTTGGGATTTCACCGTCCGCAGCCCAGGTCACTTGGTTGAAGGGTGCGACGACACCATGGGATTGTTCCCGATGCAAAACTTATCAAGCGAACATTGGTACTGTTGAAACTGGAGCGCGCGAAGTGGAACGCGCGGATCTCGGACCATCCAGATAAGATATCCGAGCTGTCGGACTACCTGTACATAAGATAGACTGCGTGCAAAAACAGACACATCACATGACCAAACCGTGACAAAACAATAAAAAGCCTAAGGTTATTGACTGGAGAGAGCATTGGGAAATCCCCCTCCACAGAAGATAGAAAGAGGTCTTTCCAACATCCTGTGGAAGCTGATTGTTTTATTTGTGCTAGATGAATGAGGAGTAGTGTTTTTGGTGTCAAATAGCCACCTTAACCCTAAAAATATGGCCATAATTGGACAGCTCAGCGTGACATTCTCCATCGCAGGCATCGGCACGGGTCGGGGTAACAGTGGGGTAACCCGCACGGGTTCACCGGTTCACCGTTCACCTCTTCAAGCTTCAAGCTTCATGCAAGCTTCATGACTTCATCTCACTTATCCTTCGTGCCTCGGGTCTGGTATCACTGAGTGTCTGGGTAGTTTCTCTCGGTAAGTCCTTTCACTTTTTTTGTGTAACGCTTCCTCATTTTGTCTTGCAGTTATCACCCAGTCTGCCACGGCCACGGCCATGCTGCCCCTTCGCCCGTCGTAGTCCACCGCTGCACCTTCCAGAGCCTCTCTGTCCACCGCCGCCGCACCCCCTGTAGCCTGTCCATCCACTGCCGCCTCCGTCCACCGTCGCCTCGCAGCCCATTGTCACCCGCCCACTCACTGCACCTCCTCTCGCTCTCCCCTCTCGCTCTGTCTCGCCCTCTTGCCCCCTCTTGCCCCCTCGCCCTCTCGCGCCCTCGCGCCCTCTCACACCCTCTCGCCCTCTCGCGCCCTCGCACCGTCTCGCGCCATCTCACCCTCACGCACTGTCGCACCCTCACGCGCCCTCTCACCCTCACACACCGTCTCACCCTCACACGCCGTCTCACCCTCACGCCTCCTCTCTCACCCTCACGCGCCCTCTCGCCCTCTCGCGCCCTCGCACCATCTCGCGCCATCTCACCCTCACGCACTGTCTCACCCTCACGCGCCGTCTCACCCTCACGCGCCGTCTCACCCTCACGCGCCGTCTCACCCTCACGCGCCGTCTCACCCTCACGCCTCCTCTCTCACCCTCACGCCTCCTCTCTCACCCTCACGCGCCCTCTCACCCTCTCTCGCCCTCTCGCCCCCTCGCGTTGTCTCACCCTCTCACGCCCTCTCGCCCTTTCACACCCTCGCGCCGTCTCACCCTCACGCCTCCTCTCTCACCCTCACGCGCCGTCTCACCCTCTCTCGCCGTCTCACCCCCTCGCGCCGTCTCACCGTCTCACCCCCTCTCGCGCCCTCTCGCGCTGTCTCGCGCTGTCTCGCGTTCCCGCGCCCTCGCGCCGTCTCGCGTTCTCGCGCCCTCGCGCCGTCTCGCGTTCTCGCGCCCTCGCGCCGTCTCGCGTTCTCGCGCCCTCGCGCCGTCTCGCGTTCTCGCGCCCTCGCGCCGTCTCGCGTTCTCGCGCCCTCGCGCCGTCTCGCGTTCTCGCGCCCTCGCGCCGTCTCGCGTTCTCGCGCCCTCGCGCCGTCTCGCGTTCTCGCGCCCTCGCGCCGTCTCGCGTTCTCGCGCCCTCGCGCCGTCTCGCGTTCTCGCGCCCTCGCGCCGTCTCGCGTTCTCGCGCCCTCGCGCCGTCTCGCGTTCTCGCGCCCTCGCGCCGTCTCGCGTTCTCGCGCCCTCGCGCCGTCTCGCGTTCTCGCGCCCTCGCGCCGTCTCGCGTTCTCGCGCCCTCGCGCCGTCTCGCGTTCTCGCGCCCTCGCGCCGTCTCGCGCCGTCTCGCCCTCTCTTCAATTTGGGTTAAGCACTCGCACACACAAACCATCAGAACAGAATAGAGGGAGTTAGTTAGATTAGGGATGTCTTAAGGGCAAGGTGTAACATTGTATGTAGATAGATGAACCCTGACCCGTAAGCTACCCCAAGCCGTGGGTACCCGTAGAACCCGCAATATAATAACCCGCGGGATGCGGGTTGGTCAACCCGCGCGGGAGCGGGTACGGGTATGGCATCAGATACCCGCGGGACTACCAGTGCAGATGCCTAGTCGTGTCACATCGGGTCACATTAGGTCACATGAAAAGTAACGTCTCGTGATGTGTCTGCTTTTGAATGCGGCCTATCTTACATCATACATACGATACAGTATATGGACAGAACTTACCGTAGTTCACTCGTTCGACAGTCTACTAGTTCAGCTCAAAACCAAAACCTTACAGTCATATAGTCTTAGATAGTCGACCCTGAAAAATCAATTCCTTTGTGCTCTTTGATTCCCGCGCGTGAATCGAGGTCGCTGCCAGTGCGTCCGGGTATTTTAAGAGAAAGAATATCAATTGAACAGGTATCGTATATA
>WTXF01000502.1:0-16554 GCA_022496215.1 Russula brevipes | reverse complement strand
GCCTGCTCGGATACGTATGTTGTTATAGCCCCAGTGGATGTCAACTTGGTAAAGTAACGTGTGCCGCGTAGCTTATCTATGAGATCTGGGATGAGTGGCAAGGGGTAGGCATTCTTGACTGTGATAGCATTGAGGTTTCTGTAGTCCTGGATGAAGTGTTTCGTCCCGTCTTTCTTTTCAACAAAGAAAACTGGACTAAGCTGTGGGTGCTTTGGAATCCTGGATAAGGCCTCGCTTCTTGATGTCTGTTAGGCTGTCTTTGAGAGATGTTGCTTCATCTGGGGGCATGTGGTGCAAACTGCAGTCGTTGAGTTCGGCCCTGGGCTTGAGCTTGATAGCATGGTCCCATGGACGATGCTCTGGGAGGCGATTGGAGGTGATTTCATCGAATATCTTTCGATATCGCAGGTACTCTGGGGGGACTAGGTCTTTGAGGGGTTTCTTGGATGGCGCGGACTTTGCGGCGATGTCTGTGGAAGTGGTGCTCTTTGCACGGATGTGGGCTGCAGCTCTTAAGAAGACAGTGCAGATGTCTGGGACTGGGAATAAGGCAAGGTGGTCTGGGTGGATGGAATATGGCAGCGCCAATATTTTTGAAAGGAGGTTCTTCCTCTTCTGGGAGGTCGTCTCTATGACCGTGGACTGGGAAATACGTGGGGGACTAGGATGCGAGATTGCCTTGATCAAAGGCGACTTGGAGGTCAGGGAACAGGTATTTGGGCATCTGGAGAGGAGCAGCGAGTTGTCTGCCCAATTAATTACTGGGTTGTGGCACTTTAGCCAATCGGTGCCTAGAATAATGTCAACATTTTCGACATTAGTGATGTAGAATTCAGCGTCTTCTTGATGATGACCGCCATCGGGGCTGGGGAGACGTAGGCGTTGTATTGTGGTGTACTGGATAAGCCCATGGCTATTCTTGGATCCGTCAACGTTGACGGCAGGGAACGGGTGTCATAGGGTACGTAAGGTGAGGTTGTTTTGCTTGGTGAATGGTTCATTTATCATGAGGCCTTCAGCCCCACTGTCAAGGAGGATACGTGCATTGATTTGCCTGCTGGAGAGCTTTCCCACTAGGGTTCCTCTGAGCATGATTGAAGGAGAAAGTATATTTTCTCGTTATGGAGGCAGGTACATGCTCAGAGTCAAGGGTTTCTAAGAAGCTATAATGGAGGATGGAAAGCGGAGATACGACCCTAATAGACAATGCAGCTATAGGGTATTTCAAAAATCCTGGGGCGCTGATTTCGGGCGACTATTCCCATATCATATGGGCTTGGGACATGGTACGGAGGCTAGAGATCTGGATACTCTTGGGTGGGTTTTCTTCTACTGGGGTGCCTTGGGGATAGGCAATTGCACGGGTAACCCCCGGGTATTCCCGGGCTGACCCTTACCCTACCCGCACCAACCCCTACCCGTTACCCGTGGGTCAGAACTCGCGGGTCACCACGGGTACGGGTTCTACTCAGGGTCCCTAGAAAAAGACAAGTCCAGCACCAGCAAGAGTGCTCGGAATGGATGTTCTCTGTCAGGCAAGATCTGGTCATGGCAAGACAGCAGACCCTCAAAAGCGATGACATGGATTGACCCGCCGCCTCTTACCACCAGCCCTTAACGAACGCCTCAACATCCTCAACGCCCTCGCTGCCCGCAAGAGCACTATCGCCTGCCCCAACCCTGACACCCTCAACACCACGAGACCCCGACTAAATGCAGAACACAAGTCGCTCACAACCGCCGCAAGATTGTCGCTTTGTACTCGCTACACTTTGTACTCGCTACACTTTGTACTCGCTACACTTTGTACTCGCTACACTTTGTACTCGCTACACTTTGTACTCGCTACACTTCAGCAGCTTGAACCAGTCAATGGAGAAGTCTCGTCATTGTTATCTGCCACACGTGTGAGCTCGCCTACCAGATCAAGAACGAATGCACGCGTTTCGCAAATGCTGACATCTGCCAAAGACCGTGCACGGCCAGTTTGCGTACACGACGTGGGCAGTCTGGTAATCACCTCGAGATGTTCTCTCTGGTGCACGCGTGAGCTCGCCTACCAGATCAAGAATGAATGCACACATTTTGCAAATGCTGACATCCGCCAAAGACCGCGCACGGCCAGTTTGCGTACATGACATGGGCAGTCTGGTAATCACCTCGAGATGTTCTCTCTGGTGCACCTTTTGTTCAGTTTCTGTAGAAGGATGTAAGCTACTCAAAGACACTCCTTGTTGTCTGAATGCACTTGTTAGGGACAAAGCTTTGTATCTAAAACAATAGGAGTGTATTATAGTATGCGATCCCAACCATCGTCTAGCGCGTGCCCTTCATCTCCCTCGACATCGTCAAGTACCGTTACCGCTAAAACGTCAGTACTTTTGACCAGATTGAGTCGGCTCCAGGAACCTAAGCATAGGAGTGCTCGAGTGGACTGCGCAGAAAGCCGGCTACGGACATGGGATAAGAGGAGGCGGCCATGGCTAAATGTACGCTCGACGTCAACAGATGTAGCTGACAGAAACATTTTGAGCTGACAACCAGATCGTAGAAGAGAGAAACGCACCGGGGATGGTCAAATAGTCCAGTGCCATACGGGAGAGGGTGGGGTACATCCCGCGGCACTCATTCCACCACATCGTGACATCCTCCACCATTTCAGGGTCTGTGCTAAGATACCTATCGAGTTCATCCCGCAACTCCTTTTGCATTGGGGCGCTGAGTGACGGGAGGCTGTCGAACATGTTTGCCGGCTTGGAGTGTGCCTAGAGAGGTCAGTCGCACCAAGAATGCCTTCAATAAAGAAGGCCACACCGCCATACCTTGTTTGATGTTGCAGGGGCTGGGGCCTCTTCCTCCCGAAATCCGCTGGTTTGTAAGATCGCGTGTATACTTCACGTACCAGTTCCTTTGCCGTATCGATCCATTCTTGTTCCCAGCCAGCCGTCCTGAAGTACGAGAGCTTGTGACGGGGATGTAAGACTAAATTATTAGGGAATGAGAGAGTTTGTCAAGTAAAGCATGAGATTGAATACCCATGGCAATGCGGTACACCTCAGATGAGTCCGTGAGCGAGTAGTAGCGGTTGAGTGTCTTCTTCCCAAGCTCGAGAGATGCCTTGATGGCCGGCGAGAGGGTCCGATTGTGGGCATGCGCAGTAAGTTTGTCGTTGATGAAATCCATAGCGGGAATGACCATAGCAAGACTGGGTGTCGAACGCGAGTAGAACAAAGTCGCATCTTTCAAGACCTGTCCAACGAGAGTTACGAGACTGGTGAGTCAGCATTCCATGGAATGCTTACATCACACACCTTGAGGACGTCGCACAGTTGCGCTGCAATTATCCACTCGCGCTCGCTCAGCTCATAGCTTCGGAGGTCATTGGTTCTGTCTGCCGTCAAGACATCGATTGCCTTACGATACTCAAGTGCAAATCCCAACATATCATATGTCGAATTCCAGCGCGTTTCCACATCACGAGGGATTATGCGGTCCTTCATCTTGAGCTTCTTGAGCGTCTCTCGCCATGTGGGCAAGATGAGTGTCGATGAATTAATAACTTTAAATGCAATTTTCCGAAGCTGCTGGTGCATGTAAGCAATCTTCCTCTGTGTATTGTTTAGAGCCTCACCTTAACAAGAACCATTTTAACAGGTCGAATATCATCTTCGACTCGTTCACGCTCGGCAGGTGACAGCAACAGCTTCTCGTCGACCCATCCATCAATGTCGTCGTCATTGTCATTGCCCTCAGTTTCTGGCTCTATGTTGTCACCAATCTCAGGCTGATACTCATCCATGGCTTCCTGCCCCTTGTGCTCGACATCACCTGCCAGATTGAACAGTTCTTGTTCAGCCTTGTCAAGATATTCGCCTTCCTGCTTTTTGGGTATGTCAAATTGTTTTATTATTGATTTTGCAACGAGGTTGACGATGTGTAGGAAGCATCGCGTGTGGCCGACCTCGGAGAACTTCGGGAGAATTTCGGCAAGCTCTGCAATCATGACGTTGTTACATGACGCATTATCGCATGTAATGCCTAATATCTGTTTATTGGTGAGTCTCTTTTATATGGCAATTGTTCTTTTACTGACCTTGTCTGTGATTCCGAAATCGTTCAGGATTTTTGCAAACGTCTTGGCCAAATTAAGACCCGAGTGAGACTACAGTGAAACTATGAGCAAAGGTGAGTAAAATGAGTGTGTATGTACTTGTGCCACTTCGACGATGTCTAACACAAGACACAGCGGGACGCCCTTCCTCTCAAGGTGAACAGTAAGGGCCACAAATGCCTTATGGTTGGGGAAGTCCACGCATCAGTTGCAAAATTCAAGTTGCCTTCGTATTCCTTAAAACTGGTGAGCCCTTCTCTATGCTCGGAGAATAAAGCATTCGCTTACTTGTAACATATTAGCAATCCTCTGGCGTGTGCGCGCGAAGACCAATCGAACATCACGCATCACTGTTGATGGTGATGGTAGGTAATATCCCGGCCGCCCCGTTTTCATCAACATCTGAAAGCCCCGGTCTGTCACGATGTTGTAGGGCCGAGCACTCTCAGAAACCCAGCGGACGATTTCAGCTCTATAATGAGCAGGTTAGGATGGGGTGTTTCTTTATAGGTGGAACTAACTTTGTCTCCGTTTTCGTATGTTGCCGGTGTGAGTAAGTGACATTCCCCTTTCTGGCCCTTTCGAAAACTGCTGTTATTGACCCGTCTTTGTGTCCAGACTTACAAGCGACCGAGCCTCGGATGCGTCCTTGGTTTGGTCTGCAGCGTTAATCGTTTCGGCACCCAGCATACTTTAGCATGCTTTCGTAAATTGCTTGTTGACGTGGCATCCTTCTTGTCAAGAAAGCGTCTTATTTCTTTTGACATCCATTTGCAGCACAGGTGAATTCATGGAACCTTCATCAGGAAAACAGCAAAAAATGCTGAATGCTTCTTTAATGCTTCTTAATGCTTCTTTATTGCTCTTATTAAGGCAGGGTGCCCTTCTTAATAAGCGGATAAGAGGCATTAAGAGGCATTAAGAAGCATTCAGCATTTTGCCGTTTTCCTGATGTTCGCCCGTTTTCATGGTCAACAATTGGATTTGGCTGGAAAAAGGCATATATTGGTGCGTTCCAATCCTTCTTCAGACGTTCTAACAGGTATTCATGAGACAATTAGGAAACCAGAAGCAAGCGATTGCGTACCAAGTTCAGCATGCACCTCAGTGTCACTCTGCTCAGTGTCAGTTTCCCATCAAGAATGATAGTCGGTGTGTCACTTCTGTCACTGGCTGATTCAGTGACAGCTGTCTTTCCTCGTGATGATGATATGGCTTTTCCGGTAGGGCCCTTTTGCAACTTTTTCGGTAACAAAGGCCTTACAGTTTTAGACACTTTCCGCTTTAGGGTTGTTGTATCTTTGTAGAAGTTTTTGTTGATGTTCCATCATATTTGTGGGAAGCGGTGGACATAATGGGACATTGAGTGTTGGTTTCTGTTACCATTTCGTCTTTTTTTTTAGATACACAAAACTCCGCCAACTGTACAGTTTATAGGGTTAGAGACTTAGAGTAAATTTATTATATTTGTATGCTTAGTATGTACGGGTTTCCACGGGTACACGGGTTATCAGATGGTGACCCTTACCCTTACCCTGAGGACCCTTACCCCTGACCCTCAAGGGTTACTAAACCCCTGCACTTCCCTACTTGGGATTCGCAGCGCGAATCTTGGGCGTGCGACTCCTGGTCGCTTCTGGTTATTCTTGAGGCGGCATTCCTTGGCCATGTGGTTCGGCTTTCCGCAATAAAGGCAAAGCTTTTCCTTGAAGCGGCGTTCTCGTTCTGCTTTGGAGAGAGGGCCGCGTTGCTGGGTGTTTGACGGGGAGGTACTGGAGAGGTTAATCTGGGCGGGGTCTTCGTCGTGGAGCCTCGGACTCGAGCTCCAGAGTTCCTATCGTTGATGGAAGGCTGGGGAGTTGTACAACTGATAGACGCGATCAAAATCGCGTGCTTTCTCGGCTAGGCCTGCAAGCGTAGTCGGCTGGGGGCTCATGGAGATGATTTTGGTGTGGAGGGCCTGGTTCAGGTTGCGCCTGAAGGCAAACATCTTTGTCTGCTCGTCCACTCCGGCACGGGAGGCATAGGTGTACCAAGTCTGGTACCAATCGTTGAAGTCTTCGTGCCTTGACGATAATTGTGCATGTGTACGCTTGATTCCAGTTGGGAATCACTGGGGATGAAGAATTTCTGAACGCGTCTAGGAAGTCAGCCCATGTCCCGAAATCCACGGGGTTGGCTGCTAGGGGGCGTTGGTCCGATCCTGGGCCCATTCGCCTGCTGAGGTACCTGGTTTGAAATGTGTGAGGGCGGCGGATACTCGTCGCCCTTCGTCTGCAAAGGCATCGGCGTTCAGGTAGTAATAGTTTTTTACTTGGGCAAGGAAGGTCTCGGCCTTCTCTGGTTGCCATCAAAGGATTCTGGTAACGTCCCCACTATCTTTGGGGTAGGGGCAGCCATGACTGGGTTTACTGGGGGCGCGGCGGGCGCGGGTGCAGCTGGGGGTACGTGGACAGGAGTGTGAGCAGGAGGATTCTGGCTGGGGATGGTAGGTTGAACTGGTGGTGGCTGCTGCTGGGTTCTAGGTGAGGGCGAAGGCTGGCGCTGGGGGGCGAGGGAGGTCCCAGCGGTCTGGGGAGTTGGTAAGTGTGAAGGACCGGCGGGTGCGGGAGTGGCGGGACCGAGGATAGGGGTGTCGGGGACTGGGAGGTCGGGAAGGTGACTGGGTGGTTATTCTGGTAGACCCAACGGCTTTGGGAAGTTGAAAACCGAACGGTTTGTTTCTATAAACCCCGTGGAGGAGTTTAAGGTCGATTCGAGAGACGTGCTGGGAGTCTGGGATATGTCTGAGGTACGATTCGTCGTCGAGGGGGACACTGTTATCGTCCGTCCAGGACCTTCTGGGGTGTCTCCAAAGAAGTATGATCCGGCAAGGATACCAAAGTAGTAGTTGTTCTTGATACTATATTCGAGGTTTGCAAAGAAGTAGGGGATTCGCGCGAGTTCGTCTTGGGTGACTGGGCGTTCCTCTGGGTTCATTCACGGAGGCGTGGGTTAGCAAAGAATCGGGTAACCGTCCAACCTTCTTGGTTCCACAGGTAGGTTACGCGATAGGCGGGGTCTAGGAAAGCTTTATCTGTTTTATGGGCACGGACAAGTCGGCGAATCCACTGGTATTCTTCAATGACTTGGGAGGCAGAAACTAGGGTGCGTGATTTCCACAGGAGGTTCTCAAAATTTAGGCGCTGGTGGTGATCTGACGTGCTTCGTTAAGCGGGTGGTTCAAGGTTACTTCAACTCCCGAGTTATTATTCAACACTGTCCGACAGTGACGCAAAAACTCGGCAAGTTCTTGGGGAGGACGTGTGGGTAAGGTAGCACCTATATACAGGTACTCTGGGTAGTAGCAATACAAGGGTTCGATGGGGAGGCCTGGGTGGATGTCGTCCTCGTCTACTTCAACAAGGGTTCGGAAACGTGGGGAGCGGTCGTCCACAAGGCTGGGGAAATGAGGTTCTTCCTCGTTGGCTTGGTTTATCAGGGTATGTCCGGATTCGGACGACAGGGGCTCTAAGGACTTCGACCGCTGGGGCGAGAAAGGTGCGTTGCTGGGGGATGGGGGTCGGAGGACGCTCCGATACAAGGGTTCTTTGGGAGTCGGAGGTTCGAGCTGGGGCGGTGCTGGAGCGACGGGGCGGCGCGTTCGTCGGTTCGGGGAATTACTGGAGGGGAAGCCAGACTGGCGAGTTGGCGTGTCAGGTGGTCTATGTACCGCTGGATGGGGCGGGTATCTGGTCCGGACCTTAAATGGGCCTGTTGCTCGGGAGATAGTGGTGTCCGGGACGCCAGAGTGTGATACCAGGGGGGGTCGGAGGTGTGTCGGGCCGGTATTACACGTGCAGAGCTCGTTTCTGCACCTACAAGGCCAAGTGTTGCAGTCGCACCGGGTAGGGGTACAAGTGCACGCGGAAGGGATGCGTCTTGGGTTGCTGTCCCAAGAAGATACTGGACTAGGGGATCTGGGGGTGGGAGTCAACGGTGGCAGGGGGGAACTACGCGGCAGGGGTGAACGTGGGGTGGAGTATGGGGGTGGCAGGTAATAGTCAGGGGGGTCAATCAGGGGATGGTCAGGGTCTAGAGACGTGGGGCGCCACGTGTTGTCTGCCCAGGAGTATTGGTATTCGTTACCTGCAGATACTCCTAGCTGGTAAGGGTTGTCGGGGTCGTGGGTGGATACAAGGCAAAGTCGGCTAAAGGCGACCTCGATGACTTGGTGGCTGAGGCGGAAACGATTCAGGAAGTATACAGGGTTTCCTAACCCTAACTGAGCGGTGATCTCGGGGACGTGTGGGGGGATGTGCGTATTCCAAAAGTAGTTGTCTGCTTCACAGATAACTATTTGTTCAATGGGGTGTCCTGACCAGGAGGTACTGCGCGCAAGTGCCAGTACAGGAGTTGTTCTTGGGCGTAGTCTACTAGGCGATCCCTAGTATTGTCAAGGAAATTGGTAAACTCTGACCTAAGGAGGTGTTTACCAAACGGGAGGGCGTGTCTGAGGCAATGAACAAGGACGTAGAGTCTGACCAAGACTCGATCTTCTCGTCGTCTTCTACGTTGACGAGGGAGCTATAGGGAAGTAAAACTGGAGTTGTCTAATCGGTGAGGTTCCCACAGCAAGTGGAACCGATGGGAAAGTTCTTGGTCTTGAAGCGCAAAGGGGTTTACTTGCTCAGTCACTTATAAGACCAAGCAAATAAGATTCGAACCCCTTAAATATACAAGGTAGACTACTCTTACTTGGTAGTCACAGGGGGTTTCTGCGGAACTAACTAAAACGCGACAGAAAATGAAACAATAAGTCAAAAATAAAAGAACGCCAGAAAGTCTCCAAGGGGTATGGTACGTGGCAAGGGGTCTAGGAGGCGAGCGACAAGGTAACAAAGATAGGGTAGAACCGTATCCTGGTATGATACTGAAACGTCCTGGGCAAAGGTAGTCCGTCTGCTGTCCAATCTAAGTATCCGTAGATGAAGCAGACCCTACCGTCAAGGAAATCGTGGACGTAAAGAGGATGGTGGTGCCGGCGAACGCTAACTTGATTAAGTCCGAGCAACACCAAACGGGAAATGAGAGAATTGCTAAAACTATAGCAAATACGGCCAAAGGGGAAGTGATCGTCTGGTTGATACAGACCAAGACGAGAACACAAGACAACAGGAACAAAACCGTGACGCTCAGCAAGCGTACGGTTGACGGGGTGGGCTTTGGCGGTGTGGGGCGACGGGACACGGAACGGGGTGACGAAGGAACCGACTGGGAGGGAGGCACGGAGGTCACGGGTAGTAGGGATTCTTCCGGTGACGTTGACAATACCAGTTTCCTCAACTGGACGCCAATTTTCACGGAACGGGGGACTTGTGACCGGAGGACAGGTACTGGTGGGGGTGGTGCCGGGGAGGTGCTGCCGAGTGCAAGGGGGGTTCCTAAAGGGTGAGGGGATACAAGGGACGATTTTCTTCGTCCGAGTCGTGCGAGGGAGCTGGGGAGTTCTGGGGGTTGACTGGGGGTACGTCCCGAATCGCGGGGCGCAGGTACTGGAGCTGTGGGGTCTGGGGGGAGCGCGGGGCCGGTGTCGGGAAGCGGGAGGTTACTACGTACTCGTAGGAGTAACGGGGGGCGGCGACAAGGGACGAGGGAGCAGGGGGGACCGGAATGGGGTCGAGAGCGGGGCAACGCGCTCGTAATTGATGGGGGAGTCAGTGTCCTGACTCGGGGCAAAGGTGTCGGGGTCTGGGAAGATTCGGAGGTCGGGGGAAGCAGGGGGGCGGGAGGAGCGGTGGGTGATTCTGCTGGGGACGGGAGGCGGCGTACGGGAGCGAAGGTGAGCGGGGACAGCCGCTCTACTGGGACTTGGTCTGGGGACTGGGGGCGGGTGGCCTCGTCGAGGCCAGCGGCGCGTACAAGGAGGTCGAGGGGGCTTGGGGTCGTTATTGTCACGCACGGGTGAGACGACCTCGAAGTCTTCTGCGGGACGTTGAGCGGGGTCGGGGAAGGTGAAGGTGAAAAGGGACACTAGGGGTTTTTGGTAAGCGGCCTGGGTTTGGGAGACTGTTCAAATGTCACGACTCACTACTGGGAGTGAGCGTGGCTAGGGGCACGTGGGGGCTTGAGGGAGGCGGCTATACCACAGGAGTACGTTTGCGAGTAACAAGCAAAGGTACGACAGGAGGAACAGGGGGTCGACTTGGGATAAACGCGAGGGGGACTAGAATGGTCCAGTGTGGAGGTTACAACACAGTGGTATCAAAACCGAGGAGTATTATTGACCGTCGCGAGTCTGGGGGAAATACAAGTGAACAGTCTGAGGACTGTTCCTACGAGTTACTAGGTCTTATATACTGCGCAGCCTGGTCTGTGCGCATGCTCTAGGGCAGGTCATCATACACGTGACCAATCGACGAAAGGACAATGAAAGGCTTCTGGCCAATCATCAAATACTAAGGAATGGTGCCACTTTCTAAGTGGTACGACTTTCTCCATGATTTTACTAAGGCAGTCACCTGACTGTGCTGCGGATTACTAAGGGAGTCACGTGATACATCACGTGACTGAACGGAGGTGTCTGATCACGTGATGTCACGTGACTCAGACTCGGGGAGAGATCACGTGACTTCGAGTCACATGGTCAAGACTTGGGTTCAATCCCGCCAGGGGCGGTTATTTCTCTGTGGTGTAACTTGGTGTCATGACGGTTCATGACAGTGGCGGGCACTGTAGAATCCCGGGACTCAAAGACTCCCAGGACTCATTGACTCCCCGGACTACAGAATCTCGGGACTCATAGAATCCCGGAGCTACAGAATCCCGGGATTAAAATATCCCGGGACTCATTGAATCCAGGGCTTCCTAGAATCCCGGGCCTCATACAATCCCTGGCCTCAGAGAATCCCGGGACTGCAGAATCCCCTGACTCATAGAATCCCGTGACTACAGATTCCTTGGACTACTGAATCCCTGGACTACAGAATCCTGGGTCTCAACAAATCCCAGGTCTCAACACATCCCTGGTCTCAACAGATCCCGGGACTCAATGGATCCGGACTCCATGCATCCCCAAAAGACAATGACTTTTGGGTCTCAATGAATCATGGGACTCAATCAATCGCAGGACTCAATCAATCGTGGGACTCAATGAATCCCAACTGAATGAATCCCGGACTCAATGAATCCCTAAGCAAAATGAATCCTGGACTCAATGGATCCGGGACTCATTGAATCCCAGGCATCAATGATGCGCAGAACTAACGAATCCCGGGACTGACGAATCCTTGAACTCATGCATCCCAGGACTCACACTTCCCAGGACTCACAATTCCGGGGACTCATGAATTGTGACTCACGAATCCGGGGACATAAAGAATCCCAGGAGTCCCACATTCCCGGGACTCAAATGTTCCCAGGAGTCAAGCATTATTCATTGCCAAGCGTGGTGGATACAATCTGTACAGCTTAGACTCTGGCATTGTTCTCTATACATATGCACATGGCTTGCCTCCTCATAGTGATAACTATCCTACTGTGTTCTTGCCAATGGGATTTGCATTTTGTGGTGCATCCATTGATGGGACCGTAACTCTTTGGGATGTCAAGGAAGGGGACCAGCTACAGTTAGTCCAGCATTTGCATGTATCTATATACATGCTATTCATGTTTCCTTACATTAGGGTCATTCAAAGTTGTACTTATTTCCTACTTATTGGTCTACTTATTGTCTCACTTATTTGTCGCTTTTTTCGAGTCAATAAGGATAATTTTAAGGAAACCAATAAGTGATGAAAATGACCTGAATTGACCATTATTCTTATTTGGCCACTTATTTATTGCCCCACTTATTCTGAAATTCAAACCCAGATCATTTTGAAGTCTGATCGTTGTTGTAGTTGTGGCCATTGCAGGCCAGAGCAGTACCCACCCACACCACCAACCTCATCACCACCACCTTGTCGCCGTCACCGCCCTCGTCATCGTCATCATTGCTGCCGCCGCCGATCATCCATCTCCCACCCCTTCCTCTTCAACCTCTCGCCTCGCCAGGACCTTTTCAGCAAGATTCAGGTGCCAATTTCTTTTTTTTCTTCCCCATCACCTTGCTTTTTAACAAATGGTTTGTTTTTGCAGACACTGTCGACTGCCCACGTCACACGCATGGCGCCTCGCGCCGTGCCACGCACACCTCGCCGCCACCTCCAATGCCCCTTGCTTGCAAATGTGTGGGGTGTGTGCAACAGTGCCCAGCCGTCTGACGGCCCCCTGCAAAGATGGCCCCTCCAACGATGACCCTGCCATGACCCTCCTGCCATGACGGTGCTGCCACCACGCCACCTCCAATGCTCCCCTTCGCTTGGAAATGCATGGGGGTGTACGCAACAGCTCCCCACCGCTGACGGCCCCTGACGACAATGCCCCCCTGCGATGACCCCCAACAACGACGCCTGTGACAGCCCCTGTGACGATGGCCCTTCAACTTCAACAACCCCCCTGCCACTCAGGCCCCCCATGATGGGCTAGGGGACCCCCTGCCACAACGACGCCCCTGCACGATGAACCCCCCTTCCCCGATGACGGCCCTCCCATGATGACGTGGCCTGGGACGGTGGTGATTACTGTGAGTGGGCACCCATTCTTTTGGTGCCCTGGAACTGACAGTATTTTTTTTGTGGACAGGTTGTCTTCTCAGAGCCTGGCGACATCGCCTGGATCCTCGCCTCAGGCCCCGGCCATTCCTAGCAACGCGACGGCCTCCTCACAAGGAGGTCTCCCCAAGACTGGTGTTGGCCCCCAGAGTGGGGCCCCTCATCAAGACTTTGGGGCTCGTGCCTGCTCAGTTGGTCGCTTTTGTGCAGGCCAGTTGGCCTTGCACATGGTCCTGACCATGCGCGGCTGCAGTGCCTCGACCACCTTGCCCTCGGACTTGAAATCGCGCCCCAAACCACCAGGGATCTAAAGATGGGAGGGGTCGCGAGCATGGTAAGGTGCTCAATTCCGGACTCCCCACCCTGACACCCCTCTCACTCATAAAGGCATTGGGGATGCATGCGAGAATCCGGCCGTGATGCCCCGACCTGACACCCCCTCACAGGCAAATGCTGGGGGTGCATGCAACAGTGCCCACCTGCGGCTCCCTAGCCCCGATGCCCCCTCTCACGCAAACGCAGGGGTGCGTGCAACAGCGCCTGCCCGCAACCCCCACGCCCCTTCGCATGGGGGTGCATCAACAGCGCCCACCCGTGGCCACCCACCCCCGATGCCCCTTTGCATGCAAATGTGTGGGGGTGCATCAACAGCGCCCGCCCGCGACCACCCACGCCCCCTCACATGCAAACGCCACGGGGATGCGTGCAATAATGTCTGCCTGCGGCCCCCCACCCCTGACGCCCCTTTGCCCGCAAATGCGTGGGGGTGTGTCAACGGTGCCCACGACCCCCACCCCAGCACCCCCTCGCATGCAAATGTTTGGGGGAGATATTATGTGTCTTATTCCTACTCGAGTAGTGTACATCTCTGTAGTATCTAATGTATATAGTTTAATAGATTTTTTTTATATTTAAATGTGTTTACTGTAGTAGGAGGTGGCATTGCCCCCACTACCTCTTTGTTGTGCCTGGGTTTCCCCCATGTGATGTGTGAGATGCATGAGCGTTTGAGCCTTCCATGTGTAATGATGACTTTAGGGCTTTAGGGTAGGCCAAGGCCTACTTAATGGGACTCGTGACTTGTCATTTTTTGTTGCAGTGAGGGGCCTCGGACACCGGACTGGACCAGAGTTTTTCGAAGTTTAAACTCAGTTAGGTGGTGCCGAAAATTTTCCGGTCCACAAATAAGTGATTATTTGCTACTTATTGCAATTTCAGGGGAAAGGGGGTTTCAAAGCTGGACTTATTTCCCACTTATTGGGTTTCTTATTTGGCCACTTATTGGCCATTTGGCTGTAAAACACAAATAAGTGACCGAATAAGGAGCCCAATAAGGAGGAAATAAGTCCAACTTTGAATGACCCTATTGATTCTTGTTTTCCACAAGCAGATGTAACTGTACAGGCCCTTGCAGTATGTTACATTAAACAGCTACATTACCCCTTCCCTTTTCTGTGGTTCACCCCTTCTCACAGGTTCATACAGCTAAGGAGACTGGAATTGTACTCCTTGCAATGGCATCTTGTAATGAAGTCAGAGTTTGGTATGCCATGCCTGATGGTAGGTGTTTCAACATTTGGGGGTAGCCTATTCATGTAACTTATATCCCCAAGGTACCAGGCGTTATTGCAGATGCCCCTACCGGTTCTGTGTCAAGGTATGGAATTATGAGTCTGGTACCATAGAGAGAATCTGATGGGCACAGCCTACCACTGGGGTGACCTGGGCTATTACAATATGTACCATTGCAGTTTTGCTTGTGAGGTTCTGGGCAATTGTTTGAGGTGCTTTCCATTATGTAGCTTTACTTACAGCCATTCTACTTGAAGTAAGGGTACTGCCAATGTCTTTCTGACTCTGATCAAAACAAATGTCTTATTATGTTGGCCAAAAGGGGGTTCCCATCCTATGAGGAATTCTACCATGGTAGAGGACTACCTGCATATCATGGAAATTTTCTAACTTAGCCATAGCCAAAATTGGCTAAAGTCAGATGATATTAGAAACATGACAACAACTATCATCTGCACATGTAGTGGGGCCCATTTGGAATATTGTCATGTACATGAATCCAACTGGCGATCTGACTCTAAACTTGTCACCGATGCTACACCCACCATCACTATAGCGCAGACCTCTCCCCCCTTGAGCACTCCGGAACTACCCTCAATTGCATCTCACTGGGCATTCACATCTCAAAAAGTGCAAAAAGTATATATGGTCCTTGAAAAGCTCTATAAAGGCCACATCACCTATAAGGCTTGACCTATTTGGGGATTTTCTTACAGAGATTGGGTCAAAGTATATAAGGACTACATCCACTGTAAAGTTTGTACCTATCTGATGTTATCTTGTAATATTATTACAGCGACTTCCGAAATACCTGGCACTTTGTTAAATTTTTCAGGCTAGAGAGATTGAATGTGGTTCAATTGGCAGCTTATGCCAACATTTTTTTCTCACATAAAAAATAATGTTGTAAAAGAAAAGTTATTAATAACTATATGTATAGTATTGATAACCTCAACTTCTGTATGATAACTTATATTCTAATAATTTCGCCTTGACTTAACTACGAACTCAGCCGTCAAACTTGGAAGCCCACAAAGATAAATATAGGTAAACAAGGGCAAGTTATTTTGGAAGTCGCTGTATGATATGGTAAACCAATCTAAGATTATTGTCAATATGGTGACCCAATATAAGGTTGAACAAGAATATGTACTAAAAAATGGCAAAATGTTGGCTCATTTATTACACTTTATCTTTATACATATCAATGTAATATGAAGCCTATGCAAAGTGAAACTAACTGGTCAGACTGGGGATTGAACCTAGGCCTCCTGAATATATGCCAGATGCTCTATCCATTAAGCCATCTAGCCATGGGTTTATAACTTGGGTCTTACATCTTAACTTGTAGAGTTAAATAAATGTGACTTTGTAATCAATGCCAAGGAATTGAACAATGTAAACTTTGGTCTCAGATTGACTTTCTGCATTCTGAAATAACCTGCCATGCCATATGTGGATATGCTCTAGAAAGGCCTTACAAGCCCTCATAGATTCAGAGACTTCATGTAAAAGGGAGGTCACCCCCTTAGATTATGATGCCATTTAGTCATTCCTTTTCAAGACCCTTACCAATATGAAATCATTTTGCTTGAATAGGTGATACATTGTCAACTTAAAAACAGATAGGAGAATTTCTTATATTGCCCTATTGTTAGGATGTGGGGGTTACACCCTAATTGGACTTGTATTGTGTTTGACCTTGACAGAATGGGCGTGAAGCCCTACCCATATGTGATTGTACATCCATGTTTACCTATGCGTTGATTACCTTGATTCTAGTCCCATGGTGCCTGGTTCTTGTATAACCTGTCAGCCACCAAGTGTTCATTGACCGTGAGAGGTGGCTGGTTATTACCACCTGTGGCTTGTACTATGCCATTCCTGTTCTGTTTCTGACTTGTTCCTGACTCATTCATTACCATACTGCCGAGTATATAAGGAGGCCCTTAGGGCCGCAGTCAAGTTAAGCTTAACTTTCTGTACCATTCCTAGCCAACTCATGTTCAAGCTTACTTGTACCCAATCTACCATCTTATCCTTGTTCATCTCTACACGACTCAGACTGCGCTTCAGTCTGCTTAGAGGAACTCCAATCATCACGTGCTCATTGACACTCCGCGCGCTTGTTATTGAACCCTGTCTCTAAAGGAAGCCCACCTTACCACCGGGTTCCTTCTTGATCATCGTTGATTGGCACTTGCAGGTTAATCACCACATGCCCCAGTCTTTATTAGG
>WTXF01000501.1:0-16639 GCA_022496215.1 Russula brevipes | reverse complement strand
AATGATGTCTTGACTGCTGGGGGTGATCGGCTGCGCCGGTGGTCGTTGTGTGGTGCTGCAAGATTTTGTCATGTGCTGCAAGATTCCGTCAGCCACAAAAAATGACCGTCCGAATGATGGTAACCCACACTACTGCTCCCCACTCTTTCTCCCTTCCGTGCATCATGTCCAACGGCTACAATTCGAGCTTTCGCATGTAACACCCCATCGCTAAGAGTCCGTGAGAGTTGTGAAGACGTCCATTTCTGCGCTCAAAAGTCACCAGTGCGATCATTTCATCTGCTCGCAGAAAAGATAACAGTCACCCACCAGTATCCCGCCTTTGCCCTTCCCGGAAGTGGGCGAGGGCGAAGTCACGGCTCGTGGCCCGACTTTCGCATAGCTGTCGGTCGGTTGTCTACAGGAGACCGCACACCAGGTTCCGGGTCTCGGCGGGTGGGGGGCGGTGGTAGCTTCGGTATATCGTCGCTTGGATCGGGTCGGCCCGTTGGTTTCACCTTCGCGCCCACATCAGTGGAATGCGTGGGAACAGGGTTCGAAGCCGTCCTCGTCCTCTGCTGCGCTGGCGGACCTCCGCACGAGGACGATCCAGCTCGCGTGGGTGGTTTTGTCAAAAAAGACCTGACGCGGGCGTGGCGACGCAACTCCCCGATAGCTCTCGCGATGCGAAAACGCTTGCCATATGCCATGATACCGACCTCTGTCTTGAGTTTGGTCACGTCGAGGTTAAGTAGAGCATAGCCTGCTATCTCCCCCTCGACAAACTTTGCGCATACAGCCTCGTCAAATCCTTCAGAACGTAGCCAATCGGTCGTTTCCTTGACTGTCCAGTCGGTAGGGTGCACATATCGATCTTTCTTAGCGGTGAAGAGGGTGGCATCACGAAGGCTTAGAGGCGATAGAAGAACATTGGTAACGCCCTGTGGACTCAACAATTGTGCGGTGGAGGGCATAACTGGCCGTGCAGAGGGTTGGGCTTTCCCGTCATTAGTAGTTGTAGAGATCCCGTCGGGAAGACCAGGTGAAGCGGGACCCGGAAGTAAACCGTTCCTGTTACAAGGGGGAGCTTTCATACTCTGAGGTGTCAGGAGTTGTTGCGTAACCGGATGAATGCCCTCTTCCGCAGCCACATTTCTGGGAAGTTCAGATTCACGTTGGCCTTCCTTTGCCTTCCCAAGAGAAAGTGGATGCCTGTAACTATCAGGAGAAGATACCTCATCGGATGGCGGCCTGCGCGCAAATCCCGACGCATTATCGATCGGAGGTGGCAGGGTCACGCGACCCTCAACTTCCTCCTTACGTACAGCTCCGCTCTTAGCAGCTTTCTTCGCTTTTTCATCATTGTGCCAGCTGTTGCCGTCTACATCTGCATCTGTTTCACAATCGATCCATGATCGCATGATCAGTCAACCTCGCTGCGCGTACTGGAGAGGGTGAACCTACAAGAGCCATAGAAGTAGCTCATGTGGCTGAATTGCTCGATCGCTAGCTGAATGTCGGCCAGAAGGGTTCGCATGACCTCCCCACCGCGGTCAGCGGTGGAGGGACTTGGTTTTGAGTTCATCGCGGTACTGTTAGCTCAGAGCCCTCGTGCGAGGCTTGAGATCCAGCGCGGGATGTTTTCCCGATAATGGTTTGGGTATAATGACCGTGAGGGGAAGCGTTGGTCGTCGAGAGATAGGAACGAGGCGATCGATGGATTCCTGCTGCCCAGGTGCTGCCACCTATATTGGTGACATGGGGGACGGAGGGCGAAGGTTTTGGATACCATGGAGAAAGTAAGGTGACGATATGGTCCTCCGCGGGACACCAGCTGTTTACGGCCCCAGGTGTATTCTGTGAGCCCGATTTCAAGCCGAAGCGGGGAAGTGTCGCGAAATCCCGCATAGACGGTGGGGACGAATCGGCGGATGGAGGGTAATTACACCGAAGTTGAACCTGAGCTTCCTACAGGACGTGCATAACCTCACCCTAATCAGGGGACAGAAAAAGACCAATGAGCGAGTACGTACAACCGAAAGGGCGTCCTCCTCGATTTCCCCCTGACCTGTAAGACAAATGTAATCGAGTGACCCAGAATCTTCGACGTTGCAGAGGACATGGCAGACGCGTCAATCGAACAGCTCGGCACGGGAAGAACGAGGACGACTATAAGTGCCTTAACGTGGACATGGTCGCATTGCGGACTGCTCCGCAATGAACGAAGGACACTTATACAAGTTGTGCAAGGTAGAGTATACGACGACGACATCGAGACATGATGCATGAGGCCCAAACCAAAGAGCGACGAACGCCATTACTCTGAGAGCGCAGGAGATCACTATTGATGATTTAAAAAAAATCGGATCCGAAAAAGGGCGCCATCAGCAGGCTTTAGAGTATTAAGAGTGGCTTGACCTGGCGACAAAATTCATGGCACATGCCACCATTTGAACCCCCCTGAGTGGACGACGTGGACACCGGAATCGACCTCAACGGGGCGAGCGAGTATCGGGGGAGGGGGGCGTAAAATTCGGCGGAAACAGGTGACATTCCTCTGAACCAAAGCGTCACCTCGCCTCCAATTGCCCCATCGATCCGCACGCGAAGTAAAGCCTTCGCCGACGATCACGAAAGCAATAGGCTCACTGTAGCATTCTGGTGTCTTCTGAGCGGAACCCAAGGCCTAAGACTGCCTGCGCCGCGAAGCCGCCCGAGACAAACAAGAGCCGGAAAGAAGAGCAAGTCTGTTGAAATATAATAAATGAGAATACTTATGTAAATAATTTACAATTGGTTGGAGGTCGGAAAAAAGTATTCAGGCTAATTTTAAATTATTCAAGTAATTTTATTTTTAATATTTCAACATATAAGGATGTATATTGGACTATTGGACATTAATTTATTGCACAAAGCCCATCCTCGTGCATGACGGCATGCAAACCTGGGATAGGACCCAAGCAGTGAAACCCCAGTGGGGGCCATCATGCGAGGTTATTTATGGCTGCAGACCCAGGATCGTTCAACCGACCTTTGGGGCGATCAATAACCCTTGGTGTTGGTGCCACCGCAGCCGTGACGTGTCGATGAATCCGGCAATACGGCAGTGGTTAGTAAGCGATTTTTACGTGTGCATTTGAAACGTTTGTGAACCTTACATTATCTGAGCTGGCGGTGCCTGGTTGCGACCAATCGCACGATATCCTATCCAAAGAAAAAAACACCGAGCTCCACTTCGGACCAACCGATACGCTCATCGATGAGAAAGGAGGAACGAGAAGGGTTAATGATTGTATGGTGAATTTCTGGGGCGAGTGGTCCGAAAAGTAAAACCGAAAAAATGACATGTACATACGATACAGGGAAATGAGCGTCAGTGTAAAGCAGTAAAGCGAACGAGAGGTATGGATGACATTAACACGGAACACAAGGACTCATAGGAAAACAACTAGACCGACCAACCGGTGTCCTTCACGTTATGCGATCCACTGGTGGATCCAAAAAAACGGAAACAAAGAGAGATCCTGACATTTGCGACCACCATCACTCATCACACAACAAACGGGCCCGCTTGCATCGATGTCTTCCCAATCGACTGCAGAACTGCATGGCGCTTCTCCTCCCACGCACGAAGCGCCTTGAGGAGCTGGATGATTTTGTCGCGCTTGCCCTGGCGTATATCATTGATGCTAACCGTGCCCATCTTGACATCGTTGTCGAGCAAAAAGTCGAACAGGCTGAACAGCCCCTCAAGCGTGTCGTCATTGGAACCACGGGGAAACGCGCTATCAGGGACGGTGTGACTCCTCAGACCCTTAATTGCTTCTGCGATCCGGAGGAGCTCAAGTCCGCCACAGACGGAGCCTTTCGAGGTTATCTGCAAGGTGCTCGGCAGATGATTATTTGCCCAGTCGATGAGGTCCGGCTCTACGGGTGGGTGCTGTTTATGAGGCAGAGGTAAGAAATATTTGGAGGTCGTAGATATAAATATAAAAGGAACTAAACAATTAAGTGAATCGCGTACTTCAGTCGTGGATGCGTTCCTTCTCAACTCTCGCGGCGGCCGAGCAGGGGCCTGCACATTGAGGCTCGTTGGACTTGAAACAGGACCATCCATCTCGAGCTCACTGAAAAATGACTCGACCCGCGGGTGGCTACCATTCGTGATACCGGATGTGGGTGACAAGCTCATCAAGATTTCCGCATCTCGAGTAGATAGTTGATTCGTGTTCTCGCGACGCATAGCACGTTGGGTTGCCGCGCGAGCAGTCGGTGACGGAGGGCGTGGTGCCGGATTCATAGCTTGGGCAACAGCCAGAGGGATGGTGGGCACATTGACCGATGACACCACGGGCCCTGGCCACGCATACATCAGATCGTGTTGTTAAGAAAACAGACGAAACACACTCGAGTAATCGCGGTCGATAGTCGCTTTCATAAGTGCCTTCATCCACTCGCGGATTACGATCTGTTCATCAGAGCTGAAGAGATAAGCGCGATCCGACTCGTGCAGCAACTTGAACCCGTATCGCCCCGGGTCAATGTTCTCATCTGCCATAATACGATAGCCGACAATGTTGACATATCCTTTGATCTTTGTTTCCTGTGAAGGTCAGATGCGTTAAGAACACTACACGCATCACCCAGCGCGGCGCAATACACACCGAGATATTGTTGCTTTTAAGCCAGTACAGATGCGGGCCCTTGAGTATGAAATAACGGGTTTTCCACGTATTGTAATGTTCGCCCCTCTTGCGCATCCATCCCCTGTGATCAGGCCTGCCAATCTGCTCCAAAATGCTCTGGCCAGATTTAAAAGAGCCGGAACTTGCAGTGGCTGTAGTTGGCGACGTAGGCTTGCGCAGGAGCATGGAATCCCTCTTATCTTTTGTGCCGCTGGAGTCTTTAGAGTCACGTTTCTCGTGCTTGTCCTCTTTGCTAAGGAACGTGCTGCCGTCCATCCCGTTTGAGCGTGCGGAGCTCTTGCGACCACTACCGCCAGGATAAAAACGAGAGAGCGGGCCACGGTCAGGCGATGCCTCAAGGTCTGGGGTTCTGGGTATGGTCAAGCAACCGTCAAGATATCAAGTTACATGTATTAACCAAGACATGACTCACACAGAATAACGCGGGGGAGGTTTGCGGGACTTGCCTAATGTACCCGCAAACGTACCACCGAAGAAGCTTAGTCGTGAATTCTCACGGTTGGTGTCCGAACTACGTTTGCGTGGTTGTGGTCGAGATCGGACGCCATCGCTGTATTGGGCGATGTTTGAGCGTGGTGACATTGCTTCCTTGGACTTGCGAGGGGATGGCACCTTGCCCGTTGACGATGACGAGTTTTGACGGCCAAACAGAGGTCCGCGGCCCATTTTCACAAAGCTTCTGGTTTCGCTCTGAAAATTTCTCATTAGCTTCCGAAAATGATAATACGAGACAATAGCCCACGTCGCTAAACACCCCACGATCTTCTTCCGCATTCTGCTGTTGATCAACAGGGGCACTTCTGGCGGTGGCTGCAAGTGCCGGGTCACTAGGAGACAGCGAGAGCTGTGGCGGTCGTCCCTTCTGCATTCGAAAACCCATCAATGCAACCATTCTGTTCACGATATGAAATAATAGAACTCTCACCACTGCCCTAACCTGGACACCCCCAGCGAGCAGAGAAGGGGGAATCCCGAGACCCAACCCAACTGTTGCATTGCTGTCGCTTGCCTTTGACAGCACGCCAGGGTCCGAGTCCCCACGCGCATGAACGTATGGTCGCCCCATCATATCGCCCGAATCAGGTGGGCTCTCAGGGCTCACAAAGCTCCCCAGACCTGCGGAACCCAGACCCGCGGAACCTAAGCTCATACCCTGCTGCGTGAGGGGACTTCCGTGAGAAAGCGACCCAGGGCGGGTGTGTTGCTCAGCGGAGGAAGACAAGACGCTTGGCGGGCGACGCAACTCCGTGATAGCATTTGCGATGCGCATGCGCTTTCCGTACGCGACGATACCGATTTCAGACTTGAGAACTGACACGTCGAGCTCGAGTAGAACATCGCCTGTTATTTCCTGCTCGATGAACTGGTCGCAAACGGAGTCATCAAAGCCTTTGGAGCGTAACCAATCGACCACTTCTTCGACAGTCCACTCGGCAGGGGTGGACATTTCGGGGCTTTTTGTTGGCGGAGACGTCGGTACTGCGAAGGGTGGGGAAGGGAGAGGAAGTAGCGAAACGTCCTGAAGACGTCGCACTACTCATTGAATAGCCGTGGCGGTGACCATTTGAGGATGCGGCGGGTGAAGGAAGAACGCCGGCAATTTCCTGTAAGCTCAAGGTTTGGGATTTTGAAGGGAAAACTAGCTGTGCCGAGGAGGGCTGGATTTCTGCGTCATTTACAGCGGCGGAGATCCCATTGGAGATTCCGCGGCGACCTGGGGAAACGGGGCTCGGAAGTGAGCTATGATTCTCCGGGGTGCGCGCCCTTTCGTTCTGGGGGAACGATGGTTGCGTTGCCGTGCGAATACCTGCGTCGGTCGCCACATCCTCGGTAAGTTCAGATCCAGGGCGAGGTGCGGTGGAAACAGGGGAAGGAACGATGAAGCGCTCGGAGGGTTGGATGGAAGGGGAGTAAGAGACTTTGTGATTGACCTGGCTGCGCGGAGCAGCGGTGTCGCCCTCCTGCTCTTCAGGGATATGCGGGTGGTGCCTAGTCCGGTGACCATTGGGAGAGGTCTCAGGTGAAGGCCCATCCCCTTCATCCCCGCTATCGTCGCTCAGTTCAACATCGATCGGTGGTGCGGAAGAACGCATGGGCACGCGACCATCAGCTGCATCGCGAGCAGCGACGACCTTCTTCGCCTTTTCAGCCAGTTTCTGCCTAGCGCTCTTGTGCCAACCTTCGCCACCTGCGTCCGCATCGATATCATGGTCGGTCTCATGGTCGGTTGACTCGTCGCGTGAGCTTGAAAAAGTGAAGCTTCGGGAACCGTCAAAGTCATCCTTGTGGCCCAGTTGCTCGATCGCTTGTTGGACATCGGTCATGGTAGCGAGCATGACCTCACCGTTGCTCGCAGAACGGGTGTGGTTTCTTGCTGCGTCCTTGGTAGTATCGGTGTGGCTAGAATCTTCCTGCAGGGGTTGAAAAGGTGCTTGGTTGATATTAAGAAGGGATATAGCCGAAGATTGGGCCTTGTCGGCTGGTTCCGAGGAAGAAGGAACAACCGTCGGCACGACCACGGGAGGAGGCTCAGTGCTTGGTGGGGCAGGTTGGGTGTAGCTTTCTGGGAAAAGGCCGACTTTTCCCGCTAAGTTGCGTCCCTGACGAGACCGGAGATGAAACGGTGTTAGCCATCGTAACCAATGGAAGGAGGGCATAGTATCGGTCGCGTGGCACAGAAATTATGGGAAAATAGGCGAAAAATCCACCCAAAAGGTAAAAATCGCAGAAGAACGTCAGGGAGAGGGTGATTCGTCAGTACAGGGGTCGCCCGCCCGACAAGATCGGAGAGGAAGGGGTAGGGTACAAGAGGCAGCATATGACGAAAGAGACGTAAATTCCAGCAGAGCAGATGCCTCGAGCAAGCCATGCGGACGAGTTGCGCTTGCTGGAAGAGGGACAGGCGAGCGAGGCGATGGGGACGGAACTGCGTGCGAAGCGAACAAGCGACCGAACGAACGCACCTGCCACCAGCCATCGCTATAGAGGTCGTCCCTCTCGACGATCTCGATGCGCTCACCAGCGCGAAACGCAATCTCATCTTCGTGCTCTGGGACGAAGTCGTGTCGGGCATAGACGTATTCTACCATGGGAGAGATGCAGTGTGTGGTGGAGATGGGTGGAGCGTGGGAAGAGACAAGGCAAGGGGCAGAGTCGTCCGGTTTCGTGAGGAGAAAGAGGAAGAATAGACGCTGGGAAATTATATTCGTCGCCGTCGATGCTGACAGCGACGATGAGAACAATAGGAGGGCTGAGGGAACGACGGACAGTCACCGGAACGTGCTGAGCTGAGAGCTGAGCTGAGGCGCTGTTTGGGACACCCGAGCGGCGCAACTGGAAAGTCCCGGATCGAATGAATGTTTCTCCCTCGCTCACTCCAAACACCTGCTCGACCCCACCACCAGCCCCGACCTCCCCCGCAGGCCCCTGCAGCACCGCCAGAAACCCCCACAGATGACCAGCCAGCAGAGGACCCAGCGATTCTCTGCGCACTGGCATTCTCGGACTACGAACTCTGGTCCAACCCGAGCTTACGAGACCCAAACCACGACGGCTGTGAGTTTCCTTCTGTCCTGTCCTAGCAACAACAAAAAGTGAACAGTATTAATGAAAAAAAAAAGAAGTCGTTCCTCTTAGGACACTATTACACACCTCGTCCGTCTTTCTCGCAGCGAATGTGGGTTCCATCTCCTTGACAGAAGCCGCCATTGTCAAGTCCATGCGCGCATACGCAAAGGACACATTCGACATTCGCATGGTCGTCGTTGAAAAGATGCGCTCTCGCCGCGGACACCATGGCTATGCGCCTGCTGGCGGTTACGAACTTCGGCGCAAGGACTGGGCCGAGGCCACGCAACGCTTCCCCGCATTCAGTCCGGAATACTGGGGCGCCCTGACAATCTACATTGTACGTGCCCCTTCCCTCATTGCTGCCCTTTCTCTTTACGTTTCTCCCAAGGAGAACATTCCTCTTTTGTTCCGCTCGATGGTCGGACTATCCAAGCTGTTGCATAGCCTTCTCCCTAGAGACTGCTCGCTCTCCTCAACTGCCGATTACCGCTGCATCCAAAGCATATATTTCCCACCACACCACCAAGACCCTCCAGACGTAATACCGAAATGCAAAGGCTTCGCACTGGTCACCCTCTCCGAATCGTCCGCGACATCGCACCTCCTCACTCGCTTCCCCTACCACAAGCATGCGAACAACCGTCGCGACCCTCCAGCCGACGATGATGACGACGCGTCACCCGAAGAGCTAGAGGCACGCAAGGCAGGTTTCCGCACACTTTCCAAAGAACGCTGGGAGGCGCTGCAATCCGAATACGTAGAGTACCGCGACGCCCTCCTGCGCCACGTGGCCGCATCCTCGTCTGCCTCTGCCCCAACCCCAGCCCGCGTTTCTGCCGCGCCCGCGCCCCCCGTCGTCATCCCCCCTCCCCCAATCCCCCGACGTCAGCTGTTGCGTCCGTCGGCCGAGCGAAATACGCTTCGATGAGCCAACCGCCGCGCGCGGAAACTCCGCCGAGTTACTACCCGCCCGGCTGCGTCATCTTCGTCCGGCACATCCCGCAGGACACGAACAAGACCGCGCTGCGCGCCCGCTTCTCCGCTGTATTCGCGGACGACGACCCCGCCGCGCTCGACTACGTAGACTACACCAAGGGCCTCGACAGCGTGCGCGTTTCTCTCTCTCTCTTTTGGTCTACCTGTATTCATCGCCCTTGAGAACAGTGCTATTTGCGCTTGACGACGCGGGAGCATGCGCTGTTGCTCCTGAAGCGATTCGAGAAAGAACAAGGCACGGGGGAGGCGGTCGCACTCGAGTTGTTGGACGGTAGGCGAGAAGAGATGTACTGGGAGTGCGTGCCCGACAAGGTGCGCGCGCTCGCGGTGCAGCGCGCACAGGTGCACGGCGCTCAGCACAAAAACGGCGGCCGAGTGCAGGCAGCCGACGAAGATGCATCGGTGGGAATGGGCGGGCGAAAGCGGCGGAGACGCCACGGATGAACGACAAAAATCTCTACCTGCACAAATTCCTACATCACATACTCATACCGTAACGTAAGTTACTACACACCTAACGCAGTCCGATAGGATAGGAATGTCCCCGATATAAGTGCAAAACATAAACACATCCACAACACTATAGTTCCTGTACCGACGTAATAACAGTCTCATTAAGATACAGTATCCGCAATAGAGATGTTCAAGTCCACTATCCACCAAAGAAAGTCTATCCACGGCACTACAGCGCTACAGCTCTCGTACGTGGAGAGCACCCTCCAGTCCCTCCCTCACGCCCCTAATCTTCCCAACACGTTTCTCGATTCGCCCTCCTATACCCTTCATCGCCACGTCCCACCAGCGCTCGCTACCCTCGGGCACCGCGCGCCAACCGCCGCGATAGAGATCGCGCATTCCATTGAGCCCGAGTGCCAGGGCGCGCTCACGCGCTTCGGTTCCCTGCGCGGGCGTCGCGCCGAATCCCTCACCTGCGAGCGCGAGTGCGGGGGGCACTGTGATTCTGGCGTGCTTGAAGACCATGACGTTCACAGAGACGCAGTGCAACGTCGCGCCGTCAGGCTCCGGCCCAACGTGCGCGGCGGCGGCGGCGGCAGCGGCTACAGCAGCAGCGGTCGTTGTGACAGCGCCGGGCAAGGCTTGTAGGTTTGCGCTCGAAGGAGTGGGAGTCAGGTTTGTAAGCGGAGTCGAGGGTGTATGGATCAGTGGGACGGGAGAGGCAGAGGCGGCATTCGGTGAGAGGAAATGTTGGGAGGTGATAGCCGTGGACGACGACACTTCATTAGCTTCATTTTTGGATCCAGACGAGCGCGGAGCACGCTTGCGATGGGTGACGAAGCGATGGACAAGATAGACCTATTCCAGAAATAGAAGAGTAAATGTAGCGGGTCATGGCTGGGGGGAACAGGGGATGCCATACCCATTTGTGGTCCCACCCGGCGATCTGCGAGCGCACCTCATACCGGGCGAACATAGGGATCTCACGGATGAAGTGAAAGTGCGTACCTGCGAGCACATGTCATTAAAGGTGTTCAGTGTGGGGTTGAAGATACCTACCGGCCAGAGCGACCCAGCCGCCAGTACGCACATAGTAAGGAAAAATGATTAATGCGCTCTTCATACGCGCGGAATCGAGGATCTATAATGGCCCCGTGGTCAAAAAAAAATGCACATGGAGCCCCAACGGGTTGTTCCCATCCTCATCCAGCCGCCCGCGAAAATTCGGGTGATGGGAGGTATGATTGATATCGCTTACCTTGGGGTAAGACGAATTACTGAGGTGCAAATTATAGTCGCAATCATCGGGGCCTGCAAAAAACGGAACAAGTTGATTCCAGATGGGGACGAGTTGACAATAAGACGTGATGCGTACCTGCCCAGGCCTTAGTCACTATCGTCTTGTCGAGGGGGTTCTGGCCAACAGGAGAGAGGTCGTCGAGAAACTTGCGCGCCGCCGCATCACGGACCGCGGAGGAGAGGGAGAGGGTGTGCATACGCGCCCACCATGCGCGCCATCTCACCTTTGCGACATGCCAAAACAAGTTTACTAGGACATAAAAGCATAAGGGTTGAGCTGTGCACGCAAATGTAGAGTGGCATACTGTGCCAGCCAAAAGGCAAAGAGCGGACATTGAGAATAATGAGAAGATACGCGAGGACTTTTGCGAATCGTGGTAGGAGGCGGAGGGAGAGAGCGGCAGCCGGAGAGGCATACGCGACGGTGAGGCGGAGGGTGGTTTGGAGATTACGAGCTAGGAGCGAGACCGGACGAGACATGGATGCTAGGATACAGTAAGTACTAGGACACTAGTGTGATGGACATGCGAGTGCCCCGTGCTTGTGCATTGTATTTCGCTCCATGAGCGCGAGCCCGTCGTGATTGCCGGGATCACGTCACCGCCACCGATGACTCGGCGTCCGGTAACCGGTGACGTTCATGGCCGGGCGCTGTGTCCGCCGCGCAATACTTCCCGTATATGGTCTACACCCTCTACACAGTAAGGACAAACGAGTACGTGAAGCATCATCATTCATCGAAAGAAGAGACAACTAGCAGACCACATCAGCTCCCAATCGGCTCCCAACCCCCAGAAAGCCGTTGGTCTAAGCGTGCGGGGCTTCATGTTTTGCATTGTGGCCCACCATTGCTCTCCCTCCGCTCCCGACTCCCTGTCCTCCTCACGTGGTAAAGGCGTATACAGTACATATTTAGAAGAGGCGGATTGGTTTGCCCATCGTCGACTTGATGTGCAGCGACTTGACGTTTTGCCAGTTTTTCTTCAGCAGCGAGACAAGAAAATTGATGCCTGGTGTGACGAGTGTAAGATGAAAGGCTCGAAAGTAGATGATAAACGAGGCGTACTCAGCATGACGTTACCGAGAACTTGGTCATCCGTCATCTGAACATGGCCGACGGCGACACCAAGGCACAGCACCTTCTTGAGCTGGAACTTAATCGTTGATCGCACCTCAGTAAGCTTGTTGTTCAGATCTTCGGCGGGCGATACGGGTGTAGGGAACTTGCCAGCTACACGTCCATTGGATATAAGCCCGAGTTGAGCAAAATAAAGGCCGTAGCGTAGACGCACCCTTGGAAAGACCGGGACCGAGGAGACGTGGGATTTGCTTGATGAGTGCCTCAGACGCCAAGAAGGCATCGTACTTCTTCGCAAGCTTCTTAACAAGTTTCTTATTTTTGTTCAACCTGCAAGTAACATCCATTCAGAAATTGCACCGGACACGCAGAAACGTCACACGCACTTCTTCAAATCATCCACGGACATGTACTCCAAGTCAATCTGTTTCGCACGATCGATATCTGCTGCATCAGCTAGGATACAGATTGACATGCGCGGGCGGGGCACATTGGGCAGCCTGTGCAGGGTTCAGCACACTGAATGACTCGAAGACGCACAGAAAAAACTCACTTGACTGTGCCAGAGAAACGCTTGTCGCGCTGAGGGTCGTAGTTTTTCAGACCGATCTGGAGCTCGACAGTCTCCACGAAGTTGCGGCGCTTCTCGCCGGTCGACTCGGCAAGCAGCTCCTTGATAGAGCCCCGCACGCTTGACACTGAGAGCTTGCTGTTATATTCACATCTGTGAGTTACAACGGTGCTCCCCGAGGTCCAATGGCACGTACCTCATGCCTAGTCTTGTTTGTTCCTTGGAGGGTTGCAACTGTGTTGACGCCGAAAAATAAAGTTTGACCTTAGCAGTTCGCTTGACAAACTGTATAGTGTGACATTTTGTGACCGCGTGGCGACACCCTTGATCATGTGACATTAAGACGTGTCTTCTCGACCTCGGCGGCGTGCGTGCTGGCTTCAGCAGTTCATACGATCATGGCCATATCATTATCATCGAGGATTTCCCTCCTTATTCTCGCATCGTATCTATTCTCGTTTGCGAGTGCGCAATTCCAATTCTTCGATGGAATGTTTGGACACCCCCAACAACAACAACAACACCAACAGCCATCTGGCGGCCAGCAATGGGTGATGCATGCCGACAGTAGTACGTGCCGCTGCCACCTGTGTCATCTCCCATTGATCATATTTTCGCGTGTATCCATAAAAGTTCCCTGCTCCCAATACCTCTGCCAAGAGACGCTCGTGTGTGTGGCGAAGCCCGTAGACTGCCCGTGTCCCAACGTGCAGGACATCAAGTGCGTTGTGCCTGATGCGCAGGACGTTGGAAGTGGGACGCGAGTCTGTATACGCGGAGCAACCAACTGTGCGCAGGTAGAAAAGCTTGTGAAGAAGTTTGAAGTGTGATGGATGTACGTCCCCCGGCATCAATGCCTTCATCTTCTCAAGCTCGACATGCCCTTCGATGGACCTTACGCAGCGCATGCCTCTTTAGACCTATCCTACGGGGTGATACCCAATTAATGCCATTGACCGTATCGTGTCCATGGTGCAGGAGTTGCTCGTAACCTCCTGTGTTGCAAAACATATTGTGTGCGTTTCTACATATTTCCACACGCGGCACTTTTCAGTGGCCACTACTTCCTGGGACGAACATGTTCTGCGCGTGTCCTACAGTCTGCCATCTCCGTGTTCGTGTGTCTCAGCGTGAGAGCCATAAAATACAAATACATAGCATAGCATTCGTTCTTGAACATCTCCGCCTACTAATCATTCGGATACAATACTCAGTGTGCTGAGAATGGTGATACAGCGGGGCAAAAACCAGGTCGTGGTAAGGAGTAAAGGTAACTGGTGAGCAGGTGAGAGGCGAACGACACATACAGGAACTCAAACGGAATTTCATCTTCCCAAATCCGAACAAGATGTGAACTCAAACGCCTCTCCACGCTGTCAGCCGCCAGCGCAATGTAACTGCTAGAACGAGATTATGATGAGAATCAACTCAGCTAATGAGGCCTTTCCTGAATTCTCGCCGCGGTTCGCTGTTGGGAGGATCAACCCTGAT
Organism: Russula brevipes; assembly: GCA_022496215.1. NCBI lineage: Eukaryota > Fungi > Basidiomycota > Agaricomycetes > Russulales > Russulaceae > Russula > Russula brevipes. Next base: position 2,493 of record WTXF01000501.1, on the reverse strand, counting down.
GCAAAGCATCGATTGACGACTAGAAGCAACTTACAAATAATCGTGAACGGTTGCAGCTACAACCTCTTCAGGCTATCTGTAGAAATCCTGGGGCCATTCAAAGGTTGTGTGGACCGTCTTCGTAAATCACGACTTTCAGGTCGCCAGGTGCTTGCAACAAATACATCAGGGGTTGATGGCTCTCCCTGGAATGAATGAACGGGAGTTTCCTCCATTCGAATAGGAGGAATCGCGTTTCGGGAACCGCCATGTGTGCCAAGGGTTTGAAAGCTCGTAAGGACATTACGGTCCAAAACATAAGGTACCGGTGGAACAGCGGGTGAGTGGGAAGACATTCTGGCTGAAGCCGGTGGGGTCATTTCATGCGGGATGCGCCCAAACCTGATAGGAGCAGATTCAACGGATGAAGGGGAGTCTCCTGGAAGCACATGACTAGGAGTTGGCGTGAGGAAGGGCGACGATAGTGCATCAGGAACAGTAGGGCGAGTTGTGGCCGTTTGCCCATTCCGTGGAGGAGCGCGGCCACCCCCATATGGGCTGGCGGTAGATGAGGTGACACCAACGATTCCATGTGTGGTTCTAGAACTAGATGCAGTTAGTGAAGCAGCGGGGTAGTAGTGCCTGCCCAAGGGAGTGGGGTGCGGCGATGTGGCGACCGGGGGAGGCCAGGCAGGCTGCTGCGAGATGGCGGGGACATCGACAAGTGATGACGCGTCTGATAGGTGGATTCCAGCACGATCGGGACCCGGTGAAGGGCGGGACGGGATGTCAGAATCCGGCATTGTCGGCTCCTCAATAGTTAGTGTGGTATCATCATATGGAAAGATAAACGAAGAGGACGAGGACGCCTTGGCTGTCCCACCAATGGCAACATCGCAAATTTGAGATGCCGAGTCGATGGGCTGACAATGTCCTAGGATGTCGCACAACGGATATGACGAGCGCCGGTGTAGGATCTCATTATGATCAGTGGTGGAAGCGGAGAATGCCGTTGGCGCAGAATCAGTGCCTTCATGTAATCCCAGGTAGAGATGCCAGATATGTCCCAGTATAGTGACAGAGGCATGCTTGATTGGAGGATCCTCCGTGTTCGACATACTGCGAACAATTTCATTCCACAGGGCGCAGAGCTCATGCTGCAGTTCAGGGAGTGTGCTTTGTATGTCAAGTCTCGAAACCAACTTGAGAGTCTTCGCTCGCGAGCCAGCCCCGACCGAAGAGCCCGGCTGAGAATAATCGCGGAAGGTGTACCGAACAATGTGGATGCAGTTCGCCAGCAATGCGCTGTCACCGTGAGCAAGATAGCGACGAAGGACATTTCCAGGAACGCCCAATTGGCCAGTAGCAAGTTCGAACCAACGTGCGTCATGTTCTTGCGCACTTGCGATAACGTTGGAAATGGTGATTTGTATATAGTAAGCAGTGCTTCGGTCTTTGTGATTAGCATTGGCTAGGAAGAGCCCGAATTCAACAGAGGTCAAGAGTGGTCCCCATTCATCACATTGATAAAGAACATTGAAGATCTCCGGGGTAATAGGGAGGGATGCGACTTTCATTGCCTCCGCGCAAACTTTGACCCGCCGCATTTTGACCGGATCAGGAATGAGATTTGACGACAAAGTGCGACACACCAGCCCGATTAAAGCCGTAGACAGCATCTCACGGTTTGGTTGAACTAGAAGGCCCAAAGGATCTGCGACCACTTTCGAGTTGCAAAACCCAGGCAAGGCTGCAAAGAACCGTTCGAGTTGGTCATCTTCGTTCAAAGACTTGAGTGTCCAGATTAGGGAACGACCGTCGATCTCCGGCGACAAACCCATAGCTGATTCTTCAGCAGCCTTCTCGATGCCGTGGACGAGCCATCTGCGGTATTTATCCCTAAATATACCGAAGCGGCGGCAGGTGGCATAGCTAAATAAGTTAGAGGCCGTGATCCATCCGAGAGTCTGGCAGAAAACGTAAAGTGTGCCGAAATAAAGGAACCATGCGACTGAAGAGAGTGGGGTATAGTAGGGGCTGTTGCGGACAAAGAGCGGTATGAGAGTGATGAACGCATACACCCCTGCAACCCACCCAATCCAGTAAAGCACCGGGAGGTGCACTGTGACCGTGACGTTGATATTATACAGGAACAAGACAAGGCCTGCACCAAATAAGAAAAGGAGAGATGCAGCAGTGCGGTGAAGCCGTGACCATCCAGGGATGTACGTTTTCCTGAGCCGTCGTCAAGTATGCACGAATTCTGGCCCGCTTATGTGACTGTGACTTGATTGAGTGATCAAATGTATCGATCCGCCACAGCAGTTGCAATGTCGCCAGCAGAGCAATGTAAGACTAATAGTCAAGCTCAGGAACCAAAGTGAGTTAACCAGATGGCGGTCCAGTTGGGAGAAAGGGGGTGCTTTCGGAAGGGAAGGGACAATGTATACGAGATGCGTCGGGGTTTGCAAGAAGCCCGTAGATGTTCTCGAGGTAGAAGTCGGAGGTAGCGCG
>WTXF01000500.1:0-16694 GCA_022496215.1 Russula brevipes | reverse complement strand
GACAATAGCGCATGCGGACGTAGAAACGCCGATGAATGGCATACGCTGGTGCACGTGGCCAAAGGTGGCGAGAGGTCGTGTTTGTGTCACCACGCCGCCTGAATCTAGCACTTCACTGCAGAGCAAGAACGCCAGTGAGGGCGATGCTGGATATCTGGCCAGCCTTGCCTATGGAGATTGAGCATGACTGGTGGGGAAAGTGGGAAGTGGGGTCGGACAACATCATTGCTGCACTCGAGCATCGCGATCGTGTGCGGTCCATCAATCTCCTCGATATTCCAGATTCGTTATGGGAAACGCTCGCCGCAGCGATGCAGGCGCCATTCCCAGAGCTGACATATCTGCGGCTATCGTCGGATGGATCTCATCTTTACTTTCCCGGTCGTTCTTGGGTAGATCTGCCCCACGCCTGCGAACACTCCGATTGAGCGGCGTCCGATCTCTGGGAGTATGGAACGTACTGTCGTCTGCCAGTGACCTCGTCGATCTTGACCTTTGGAATATTCCTCCTTCTTATCCGGGGTACATTTCACCCGAGTCGATGGTCGCTTGCTTGTCCTCTCTGAACAGACTCGAAATATTCCACCTTGGATTCCAGTCGTATCAATATCCCCCTCACCGACCAAGTCCACCTCCACGGACACGCGTTGTCCTCCCAGCTCTCAGCTACTTTGCCTTTGCAGGCGTCACCGAATACTCAGAGGCCTTGGTTGCCCGTATCGATACTCCCAAACTCAGCCAACTCCACATGGCATTCTTCTGGGAGGCCGTCCTTGACATTCCGTATTTAACGCAGTTCATCGGTCGTGCAAAAGCGCTCAAGCCGTACGAGGCAGCCAAGGTGGTGCTTGACATATTGGCTATCCGACTCGATTTGGACCCGCCACGTGGTTCAACGTTGAGGATCATGTACAACACCAGGATAGATCGGCAGGTTTCTTCACTGACCTTGGTATGCAGGCAGCTTTCACCTTTCTTCTCTCTCATCAAACGACTCGACCTCATCCCGATCTGCTCACGCTTTGAACCAGAGCCACAATGGGTCGTAGCGTCAGAGTCCACCCAATTCCTCGACCTTTTCCAGCAATTCACTGCTATCCAGAGTCTGTATGTATCTGAGAGACTTGTGCCTCTCATTACACCTGCATTGCGAGACCTCGGTTGGGAAAGGGCCACAGAAGTGTTGCCCAACCTACGCGATATTTTCCTGGGGGGATCTGCGATATCTGGAACTATACAGGGTACCATACAGCCACTTCTCGCCGCACGACAGCTCTCCAGTCAACCCATAGCCGTCCACCTTTGGGAAGAGCGGTCAGCGGGTTTGTGATTCATCGATGCCGTTCGCCTTTCCTTTCCAGTACTGTTTTCAGCACTTATCTGCTTGTAGCTCACTGCTGTCATATATTGTTGTTGTTTACCGCTTGAGGCATCCATTACCCTTACAACTGACATCTTCATGATTCTCAAAGTCGAATAGATATAAATGCAACTTGGTAATAGAACTGACTCTGTGGGTTGGGATGTCGGTGTCACATGGAGAAAAATTGATCATTCTCTTTACTTCGATTTACCGCAAATCACAGCCAACCGTGAATTGGATGGCAGTCATGTTTCTCATCTCATCTCACTTCGCTTTATCCATCAATATGCATCAATTGCACTGATATGACATCAGAGCACATATATGACTATTGGCAACCAAACCCATGCGATACTTACATCCCGCTTTGATACATCTTACCGTGTTCGTGGCCGTCCATGTTTTCAAAGGAGAAGGGACCTCCCTGCAGTGGACCCTGACTACTTCCTTTTTGATACCCCAAGGGGTACTCTTCGCTCTGGTACACTCAGCTCGGCTCCCCAAGAAACATGGTGTGAATCCTTTTCTGATACTGTTACTAGTCCTCTCGACAAATGGTATGGTGTGGGGATGGCTCCGCCCCTACGGACGTAGATGTCAAAATAAAGGGATGACATGACTCATCTTATCTTTCCACGTCTTTGAACAACCAAAAATCTACCGGAAAGATGTGGAAGGATCTACTCTGATCGTTGCACTTGCGCAGAGCTCATTCAGCGCTCATGTGAGAGAAAAACACGATGACCACTCACGCGTAACTTACTCACGACCACGTGGTCGTTGGAACTGTTCGTTTACCCTACGCGCCCGTCAATCAACGTGCGACCACCTTGCTGTCCAGCAAAACATCCTCACAATGAGCTCTTGCGAGTGCGTCCAGGAAACGTCACTAGCAATTTTTCTGAATTAACCAAGTTTTTATATAGCCATATCCGAAAATCTGTCCGGAGTCTAGTCATCCTGCCCAATATCATCGCCCAATGTTTATTCCCCGTTCCGATGGTTCCTCCAAAGGCTTGCGGTTGGAGGAACGTTCACCTTGTCCGCAGGAGTCCGATGCCAATGGATTGCAAGGTCTATGTATGTCTTTATGTGCCGAGTCTGCAACAGCTGCTGACTGCTGCGGTGCAGACCAGGCGACAATTGACAAGCTCCCAGATGATGTCCTCCTGGATATATTTGATTTCTACTTGGACAACGACAATAGCGATGCGAACGTAGAAATGCCGATGAATGGTTTACGCTGGTACACGTGTGCCGAAGGTGGCGAAACGTCGTGTTTGCGTCACCACGCCGCCTGAATTTAGCACTTCGCTGCAGAGACAAATCTCCAGTGAGGGCGATGCTGGATATCTGGCCAGCCTTGCCTTGGAGATTGAGCATGACTGGATCGGAAAGTGGGAAGCGTGGCCGGACAGCATCAATGCGCACTCGAGCATCGCGATCGTGTGCGGTCCATCAATTTCCTCAATCCTTCTATATGGAATCCGCTCCCGCAGTATGCAGTGCCATTCCCAGAGCTGGCATGTCTGCGGATTTTGGTCTGGATTCTATTCTTGTCTTTCCCAATTCGTTCTTGGGTGGATCTGCCCCACGCCTGCGAACACTCCGATTGAGCGGCGTCCGATCTCTAGGAGTATGGACCCTACTGTTGTCTGCCAGTGACCTCGTCGATCTTTACCTTTGGGATGTTCCTTATTCTTTTTCGGGGGACATTTCACCCGAGTCGATGGTCTCTAGCTTGTCCTCTCTGAACAAACTCGAAACATTTCACCTTGGATTCCAGTCGTATCAATTTCCTCCTCCAAGTCCACCTCCACAGACATGCGTTGTCCTCCCCGCTCTCAGCTACTTTGCCTTTCAAGGCGTCAGCCAATACTCAGAAGCCTTGGTTGCCCGTATCGATACTCCCAGACTCAGCCGACTCTACATGTCATTCTTCGGCCGGTCGTCCCTGACATTCCGTGTTTCAGGCAGTTCATCAGTCGTGCAAAAGCGCTCAAGCCATACGAGGCAGCCAAGGTGGTGTTTGACGAATCGGCTCTCCGACTCGAATTAGACCAGCCACACGGCTCAACGTTGAGAATCATGCACAACCCCTGGATTGAACAGGTTTCTTCACTGACCTCATTATGCAGGCAACTTTCACCTTTTTTCTCTCTGATCAAACAACTCTACCTCATCCCGATCTGTCACGCTTCCAGACCACATGGGTCGACCGTTAGAGTCCACCCAATTCCTCGAACTTTTCCAGCAATTCACGGCTATTCAGAGTCTCTATGTATCTGAGAGACTTGTGCCTCTCATTACACCTGCATTGCGAGAGCTCGTTGGGGAAAGGGCCGCAGAAGTGTTACCCAACCTGCGCGATATTTTCCTAGGGGGATCTGCGATATCTGGAACTATACAGGGAGCCATACAGCCTCTCCTCGCCGCACGACAGCTCTCCAATCAACCCATAGCCGTCCACCTTTGGCAAGAGCGGTCAGCGGAATTGTGTTGATTAGTGCTGTCCGTCAGGTGAGTGCGAGAGCGTGGCACAAATGGCGTCCACCGTCTCTTGCAGTCCAGAGATGCTGACCCGACACAGGTGAGGGGCCAACAAACACTCCACAGACAGCGATGTGCAGCACACACACACCTCGGCATCGACCTGAATGCCTTATACAAACGATACACGGCGATACAGCACCTCGCTCATGACAGCCACGGCACCCGATGACGAGCACGGACCCGAGTGTCGCCAGAGCATCACCAGCAAGGGTGTCAGCGTGTCGCCTCCCGTGCTGAAGCACTGAAGACTGCGCCACATGTAGCCCCCAGACGGGGCCTATCAGCCAGCTGGCATGTATTGCAGCCTCTCAGGTGAGCGAACATGGCCACAATCCGCCCTCGCAAATACCGTCCCACTCCATCTCCATTACTTGCTCACCGATGTTCTTGGGGAATGGGTTGGAAATGTCAGTATCACCATAGAAAATTTAATCATTCCTCGTTTTTGCTTAATTGGGCACCCTAATCACAGCCTATGTGAATTGGATGGCGGTCGTGTTTCTCATCTCACTTCGGCTTATCCACCGATTGCATTCTATCTTACCGTGTTTGTGGCTGTCCATGTTTTTCAAAGGAGAACGGACCCTCATCGCTTCCTTTTTGATATCCCAAAGGAGTACCCTTTGCTCTGGTACACTCAGCTCTCTAAGAAATGGTGTGAGCCCCTTTCTGATGCTGTAACTAGTACTCTTGACCAATGGTATGAAGTGGGATGGTTCCACCCACCAACGGACGTTCTCGGACGCCCCTCATGCCCTGGCTGATGGCTGTGTATCTTTTTTGGCCTTCCAACGCGCCTCTCATTCTTGGTAAAATTGGGGCCATCCATTTGGGTGGCCTCGTGGCAGTTTTGTTGGTTGTAAGGCCAAGCGTGTGTGTTCGTTCGTTCGGGAACGATTCAACTCGATGTGTCCGGCGGTCCGTCGGCCGAGTGTGCGACTCGGAGCAGTCATCAGCGGCAGTGAGTACTTTAGTCGGTCTATTCATTCCTTTATCCATCGTAAACAGGGTAGGTAGGTCGTATATGCGTAGAATCCAGTCTACCGTACTAGCTGTATAATGTCTCGTATCAACTTGGCCCGTATGCGTAACAATTTACTCTGGACGACGCTTGAATTTGGGTATCAGAACTGGATGAAGCGATGAAGAGCGAATGCGTCGTGAACGGTTTCCATTGGACCATCGGCCTCGACGTCTGAATGCCATCCGTGGTCCAGCTTCGCCTCATTGATCGTCAGAGGCCAACAAGTTATCCCACTTTTCCCGGCCCAGTCCAAATCATGTTCCTTGAGAAGATCGACTGCCTCGAACGCCAAATCTTTGAGGGGTTCTTCTTGGTCTTCGAGCGCCGTTGCTTCCCTTTTAAACGATCCCTGATCATCGTGATGTTTCCAATCGCGCGTTGGCATGCGCACAGCGTCGGCGCTTGGCCCTTCTCGGTATGTGCTTCAGGTCTTCGTTGTGCCTCGCCGTAAACTTGACCACAACCCTCACCTCGTTGGACTCATCCATGACCAGCTTGGCAACAAAACAGGCAGCGCGACTCCTGGGGCAAAGGGTTGTTTTTTTTTGTCGTCGCGATGCAACCGCTTCAGGCAGGTCAATGTCAGTAGCGGAGATGAGGGTGGCGAACGAGGATCTGGTGTTCGGTTTTGGGAAGAATCGCCAAGGCCGATTTATAGACGAATTCTGTTGGGTGATCCGCTGATATCTGTTTTTCAAGCACAGGTGTGCATTCCGCCAGTGCTTGGGCAATCCGCACTAGCTTCCGGAGCGTGGTGTTACGAGGAAGGTTGTTCTTCATGTCGAGAATAAGTAAGCACCGACGAATCACAAATCCGCTGACCCCTCTGCCCAGGGGTGGAAAGCAATGGGTTGACCGGAGAGCCGTCGTTCGGCGAGAAGAGGCTGAATGGCTCCTTGTATAGTTCCAGATATCGCAGATCCTCCCAAGAAAAGATCGCGTAGGTTGGGTAACACTTCTGTGGCCCTTTCCCCAATCCGCTCTTGCAGTGCAGGTACAACGAGAGGAACAAGTCTCTCAGATACATAGAGACTCTGGATAGCAGTGAATGGCCGGAAAAGATGGAGAAATTGGGTGGAGTCGGTGGGCTCTGTCCCGTCTTCCCTTTGTGGATCAAAGGGTGGATAGATCGGGATGAGGTCGAGTCGTTCGATGAGAGAGAGGAAAGGTGAAAGCCGGCTGCATAGCAGGGCCATCGAAGGAAGCTGCCGATTTATCCCGCCGCCCCCGATTCTCAACACTGAACCATGTGGCTGGTCTAATTCGAGTCGGATGGACGATCGGCCAAACACCACCTTGGCTGCCTTGAACGGCTTGAGGCTTTTTGCACGACCGATGAACTGTTTCAACTGTGGAATGTCAAGGAAGGGCAGGTAGAATGTCATGTCGAGTCGGCTGAGTCTGGGTGTATCGATACGGGAAACCAAGTCTTCCGAGTATTCGTTCTCTGCTTCAAGGGTAAGGTAGCTGAGAGCGGGGAGGACAACGCGTGTCTGCGGAGGTGGACATGGGCGATATTGACGCTCAAATCCAAGGCGAAGTGTTTCGAGTCTGTTCAGGGAGGACAAGGAAGCGACCATCGACTCGGGTGAAATATACTCCAAATCATCATAAGAAGTATTCCAAAGGTCGAGATCGACGAGGTCACTGGCAGACAACAGTAGGTTCCGTGCTGCCAGAGGTCGGATGCGGCTCAATCGGAGTGTTCGTAGGCGTGGGGCAGATCCACCCAAGAACGACTCGGGAAGGTCAAGAGCGGATCCATCCGACCAAATCCGCAGATATGTCAGCTCGAGGAATGGTTCCTGCATCGCTGCGGCGAGCGTTTTCCATACAACACTTGGAAGATAAAGGAAAGTGATGGACCGCACACGATTGCGATGCTCGAGTGCGGCAATGATGTTGTCCAGCCCAACTTCCCGCCTCCCCATCCAGCTACTCTCGATCTCCATAGGTAAGGCTGGCCAGATATCCAGCATCGCCCTCACTGGCGTTGTTGCTCCGCAGAGAAGTGCTAGATTCAGGCGGCGTGGTGATGCAAACACGACCTTTCGCCACCTTCGGCACACGTGCACCAGCGTATGCCACTCATCAGCGTTTCTGCGTTCGCATGCGCTATTGTCGTTGTCCAAGTAGAAATCAAACATATCTAGGAGGACATCATCTGGGAGCTCGTCATTCGTCGCCTGCCCTGCACCGCAGCAGTCAGCAGCTGTTGCAGACGGTGGAAAATAGGACCTACTTTGACCTCGCGATCCATCGGACTCTTCCTGATGATGTGTCGAACGTTCCTCGATCCGCGAGCCTTCGGAGGGACCATCAATCCGGGTGGAACGGGGGAATAAACATTGGGCGATGATATTGGGCAGGAGGGTGACTAGACTCGGGACATATTTTCGGGTATGGCTGTGTAAAAACTTGGTTATTTCGGCAAAATGGCTAACGAGGTTTCCTGGACGCACTTGTGAGAGCCCATTGTGAGGACTTTTCAGTTTGCTGAAAGGCGAGGTGGTCTGCGCCGCCTTGACGGAATCCAACGACCACGTGATCGTGAGTACGCGTGGCGGCTTTATGAGCGAATGAGCTCTTCGCAAGTGCGACGGTCAGAGATGACTCATCTCATCTCTTTATTTTGACACAATGCTGCATAAACAGTCTGGGCTTGTTGCTAGTAGAAGAATAGAACGGTCTTACCCCTCGAAAACCTGCGTGCGCATCCTTCACCGTCCTCGAGAAGTCCCCTACTAGTACTCTTCTCGGTTTTCCCCGGGCCTCCAAGGGCCTCTCGTTCTCGCTGGAATTGGCGCGATTTTTGGAGACCTTCAAGTTTGGGCGGCCTCGTCGTGTTGTGACACAAACTGAGGCTGATCGTATTTTGGGTCCTGATTTAGTGACCCCACTCACATAATACGATGTGTTACCGATAAAAATCATCGAGCAAGCAAATCTTCAATCTTGCACCTGTCTATGTCCCATCTTTGCTACCGCACACCTGGCGTCCCATAACTGAACTACCGTCCTCATCCCCTCTCTTCTTACAACTTATGTACACGAGTGTTCAGAACGTTGATTTATCTCAATTCGATGTTCAGAACATTTGACACGTCAGCCACCGGATAAAATGAGGCCAGCGCATGAGGCCAGCGTATCACAAACCCAAGGTGAGAATGGGCTGAACGTTGCGTAGACCGATTTAAGGCCATGTATGGCCGAGACGGAGTACCTTCTTCACAGGGTCAGCTCTATTACCAAATTGCACATATTCGACATGTCAGTGTAAGGGTAATGGGTGCCTCAAGCGGGAAACAGAAAGAGTCCATGAGAATTGTGAGCCACAACAGATAAGTGCTGAAAGTAGTACTGGTAAGGAAAAGCGAACAGCACCGATAAATCATGAATCCGTTGGTCCCTCTTCCCAAGGGTGGATGGCTATGGGTCGACTGGAGAGCCGTTGTTCGGCGAGAAGTGGCTGTATGGCATCCTGCATAGCTCCAGATATCGCAGATCCCCCCAAGAAAAGATCGCGTAGGTTGGGCAACACTTCTGTGGCCCTTTCCCCAACGAGTTCTCGCAGTGCAGGTGCAATGAGAGACACAAGTCTCTCTGATACATAGAGACTCTGGATGGCGGAAAATGACCGGAAAAGATCAAGGAGTTGGGTGGACTCTATCGCGTTTTCCATTTGTGGACCAACGTATGAATAGATCGGGCTGACGTCGAGTCGGTTGATGAGAGAGAAGAAAGGCAAAAGCTGGCTGCATACAGAGGCCATTGAAGAAACCTGCCGATTTATCCCGGCGTAGCACCTGATTCTCAACGTTGAACCATGTGGCTGGTCTAATTCGAGTTCGATAGACCATTGGCCAAATAGCACCTTGGCTGCCTTGAACGGCTTGAGGCTTTTTGCACGACCGATGAACTGTTTCAACTGTGGAACGTCAAGGACGGAGTTCAGGAATAATGACATGTAGAGTCGACTGAGTCTGGGAGCATCGATATGGGAGACCAACTCTTCCGAGTATTTGTTCTCTCCTTCAAAAGCAAGGTAGCTGAGAGCGGGGAGGACAACGTGTGTCTGCGGAGGTGGATATGGGTGATATTGATGCGAATGGAATCCAAGGTGAAGTGTTTCGAGTTTGCTCAGAGAGGACAAGCAGGTGACCATCGACTCCGGTGAAATGTACCCCGAAGATGAATAAGGAATACTCCAAAGGTCAAGATTGACGAGGTCACTGGCAGACAACAGTAGGTTCTGTACTGCAAGGGATCGGATCCCGCTCAGTCGGAATGTTCGCAGGCGTGGGGCAGATCCACCCAAGAACGACTCGGGAAGGTCAAGAGCAGATCCATCCGACCAAAGCCGCAGATATGTCAGCTCGGGGAATGGTGCCTGCATTGCTGCGGCGAGCGTTTTCCATACAAAACGTGGAAAATGGAGGAGAATGATGGACCGCACACGATTGCGACGCTCGAGTGCGGCAATGATGTTGTCCAGCCCCACTTCCCACGTCCCCATCCGGTCATTCTCAATCTCCATAGGCAAGGCTGGCCAGATATCCAGCATCGCCCTCACTGGCGTTGTTGCTCCACAGAGAAGTGCTAGATTCAGGCGGCGTGGTGACGCAAACACGACGTTTCGCCACCTTCGGCACACGTGCACCAGCGTATGCCATTCATCGGAGTTTCTACGTTCGTATTCGCTATTTTTGTTGTCCAAGTAGAAATCGAATATATCTAGGAGGACGTCATCTGGGAGCTTGTCGATTATCGCCTGGCCTGCACCGCAGCAGTCAGCAGCTGTTGTAGACGTTGGCACATAAGACCTACATTGTCCTCGTAGTCCATCGGACTCCTCCTGACGATGTGTCGAACGTTCCTCGATCCACAAGCCTTCGGAGGGACCATCGGTCCGGGTGGGACGGGGGAATAAACATTGGGCGACGATATTGGGCAGGAGGGTGACCAGACTCGGGACAGATTTTCGGGTATGGCTGTGTGAAAACTTGGTTATTTCGGCAAAATGGCTAATGAGGTTTCCTGGACGCACTTGTGAGAGCCCATTGTGAGGATGCTTTGCGCGCTGAACGGCGAGGTGGTCACGTTGCCTTGACCGGGGCAGATTCCAACGACCACGTGGTCGTGAGTACGCGTGGTTGTCCCTTCTCACAATCTCCCAATCTCAAAATATCAATGAGCGAATCAGCTCTCGCAAGCGACGGTCAGAGTAAATTCTAGCACATCTTTCAGATAGATCTTTGGTTGTTCGAAGTCGATGGCTTTGTGCCAATGCGTGGAAAGATAAGATGACTCATGTCATCCCATTTTCTTTGGTATTTACGTCGATGTCCAGCTCCAGCGTCTCTTGCAGTCCACCACCCTGAGATGCTACCCAACACAGGTGAGGCCAACACGTCCACAGACAGCTTTGCGCGGCATGTATATACCTCAGCTTCGACCGGAATGCCCTTGACGGACGGAGCACGACGATGCAGCACCTCGCTGATGGCAGCATCCCAGGTGAGCGACTGAACATGGCCACAGTCCGCCATCGCAATAACCCTCCCCATCTCCATTACTCGCTCACCGACTGTTCTTGGGGAATGGGTTGTACATTTCAATATCACTATAGAAATTTGATCATTCTCGGTTTTGGTTAATTGGAGCCCCTAATGCCTAATCACAGACGATGTCAATTGCGTGGCGGTTATGTTTCTCTCACTTCAGCTTATCCACGAATTGCATTGATATAACTACCAAAGAACATATATAACTACCTAGGGAGTGATGTCCCTATGTCAGCACCGAGTCCAAAAGATGCATTTTAGCAATGTGACTATTCCTCGAGGCATGTCAGCCACGTTAGCTGGTCCTATAGTCATCGAAAACGTGCGACCCGTCGAGGGTTCGCAGTGTTGCGTTGTGCTCGTCGCGCAGATCTATGTCTTGCCTGAACAGGTCCTCACAGGACGTTTCAAGTATTTTAACCACTGGCATCAAGTTTGGCCGCATTGGGCACTTCTTCGCGAGGCTACGCGTTCGTACTTTTCGGATATTCCGGGCTACGGCACTCCCGCGCCTAACCTGCCTTCAGCGCCGCTCTCTAATTGCACGGATTGCGCGACCCGTTCCGTAGGTACCGTGTCGTCTCCGGCAGGGCCAGTGCGATCGGGAATCAGGTTTCCGTATGTAAGCCTCCGACGACTCGCAGCCACCGCACAACGCAAAGAGAGCATACAACCAATCAACGCCATTTTTGGGACAGCCCAGCGCGAAGCGCGGCGATGTTTTGTGACACTGTCCGAGTCCTAATCCTCGCGAGCGCATTTGCGCCGTTCCTCGTTGTCCGGAGACGCTGGAGGCGAAAGCGCGGGAAGGCTAGGCGTCGAGGGCACAGCCACGGGAAGTGGCGGTCGGCTAACTAAAAGTCGGATTGAAACCGGGAAGGGCCGGCAGAGGACGACACGACTGTGAAGGGGGAGTGCATGGAGGCACCCGCAGCGACTGCGACATGAACCACCGAGACGAAAGGTGTTCGGAGCGGGCATCGGTTTCTTCGCCCCGGGAATCGGTTTCTTCCCTCTGTTTCGCGCCCCATTAAAGTGTGCCATGACGAGCACCGCCGACAGGGTCTGTGTGGCAGGCGCGCGGTAGAACGAAGAGTGTTGGATTACAGACACCCCAAAGTACATGCGATACTGACATCCCGTTTTGATACATCTTACCGCATTCGTGACAATCCGTGATTAATGCATGATTGCATGATTGTCAAAGGAGAAGGGGACTTCCGTACCCTCCTGGACCCCGACCGCTTCCTTTTTGGTATCTCAAATGAGTACTCTTCGCTCTGGTACACTCGGCTCTCCAAGAAACATGGTGAGAAACCCATTCTGATACTGTTGACAAAGGGTATGATGTGGAATGGCACCCCCGAACGGGCGTAAATGTCAAAATAAATGGATGCCATGACTCATTCTTTCATCTTCGGCAAAGTCATCGACTTCCGAGTCGGGCAACCAAAATCTACCTGAAAGATGTCGTCGCACTTGCGAGAGCTCATTAGCGCTCATTAACGCACAATTAAAAGGGACGACCACGTGGTCGTTGGAATCTGCAGGCGGCGTGACGCCGCCGTTCTGCAAAGCGTCCTCACAATGAGCTCTCACAAGTGCGTCCAGGAAACACCATTAGCCATTTTGCCGAAATAACCAAGTTTTCACACAGCCATACCCGAAAATCTGTCCCGAGTCTAGTCACCCTCCTACCCAATATCATCACCCAATGTCTATTCCCCCGTCCCACCCGGATTGATGGTCCCTCCGAAGGCTTGCGGATCGAGGAACGTTCGACACATCGTCAGGAGGAGTCCGATGGATTGCGAGGTCTATGTATGTCTTATGTGCCAACGTTTATAACAGCTACTGACTGCTGCGGTGCAGCCCAGGCGATAATCGACAAGCTCCCAGATGATGTCCTCCTAGACATATTTGATTTCTACTTGGACAACAACAATAGCGCATGCGAACCTAGAGATACCGATGAATGGCATACACTGGTGCACGTGTGCCGAAGGTGGCGAAACGTCGTGTTTGCATCCCCGCGCCGCCTGAATCTATCACTTCTCTGCGGAGAAAAAACACCAGTGAGGGCGATGCTGGATATCTGGCCAGCCTTGCCCATGGAGATCAAGAGTCATTGGAGGGTGAACTGGGAAGTGGGGCTGGACAACTTCATTGCTGCACTCGAGCATCGCGATCGTGTGCGGTCCATCATTTTCCTCCATTTTCCAAATTTTGTATGGAAAACGCTCGCCGCAGCAATGCAGGCACCATTCCCCGAGCTGACGTATCTGCGGCTTTGGCCGGGCGGATCTGCTCTTGACCTCCCCACGTCGTTCTTGGGTAGATCTGCCCCGCGCCTGCGAACATTCCGATTGAGCGGCATCCGACCTCTGCCAGTACGGAAACTACTGTTGTCTACCAGTGACCTCGTCGATCTTGACCTTTGGAACATTCCCTATTCTTCTTCGGGGTACATTTCACCGAAGTCGATGGTCGCCTGCTTGTCTTCTCTGAACAGACTCGAACTACTTAACCTTGGATTCCATTCGCGTGAATATCGCCCATGTCCACCTGCACAGACACACGTTGTCCTCCCCGCTCTCAGCTACCTTGCCTTTGAAGGAGAGAACAAATACTCGGAAGACTTGGTTTCCCGTATTGATACTCCCAGACTCAGTCGACTCTACATGTCATTATTCCTGGACCCCGTCTTTGACATTCCACAGTTGAAACAGTTCATCGGTCGTGCAAAAAGCCTCAAGCCGTTCAAGGCAGCCAAGCTGCTGTTTGACAATTTGTCTATCGAACTCGAATTAGACGAGCCATGTGGTCCAACGTTGAAACTCGGGTGCTGCGCCGGGATAAATCGGCAGGTTTCTTCAATGGCCTTGGTATGCAGCCGGCTTTCGCCTTCTTTCTCTCTTATCAAACGACTCGACCTCGTCCCGAGTTATCCACACTTTCATCCACGAAGCGGGGACGCGACAGAGTCCACCCAATTCCTCGATCTCTTCCGACCATTCACTGCTATCCAGTGTCTCTATGTATCTGAGAGACTTGTGCCTCATGTCGTACCCGCACTGCTTGAGCGGATTGGGGAAAGGGCCACAGAAGTGTTGCCCGACTTGCGCGATCTTTTCTTTGGGGGATATACGTTTGGATCTGTACGGGATGCACTTCTCGCCCAACAACAGCTCTCCGGTCAACCCATAGTTTTACACCATTGGGAAGAGGGGTCAGTGGACTCGGATTGATGATCCGTCGGTGCTGCCCGCTTTTCCTTACCAGTACTGCTGTAAGTAGTGTCCGTGTGTTGAGCCCGGAGCTGCCGCCGCATCGGTGCACCTAGTGCATTCTCTCCATTCT
Organism: Russula brevipes; assembly: GCA_022496215.1. NCBI lineage: Eukaryota > Fungi > Basidiomycota > Agaricomycetes > Russulales > Russulaceae > Russula > Russula brevipes. The sequence continues at coordinate 2,830 of WTXF01000500.1, read as the reverse complement.
GTCCCCTGTTTCACCTTTATTAGACACTGTCGGCCGCCCACATCGCACGCACACGCCACTGACCTGTTCTAGCCCATTTGGCATTTCATTTGACCCTTTTTACTATGTTTTCCCTCTTTCTCTTACTAGTCTCCCTGTATATAAGGTTGACACTGACTACCTACCAAAAAAGCTCGAGAATCCAATCAATCAATTCTCTGTCTACACAAAGAAAATAATATTTTTGGGACAACTTTCTACAGTATATAAGGACGTCCAAACTAAAGTTCTGTACTATACTAGTGTCGAGCGAGCGTGCTGCTGTAAGTTATGTCCATTCCATGTTGTATGTACAATCCGACAGTTCGGACCGACATCTTATCTAACCAGTCCAGAACCCGAGATCTACGCGTTGCACTTCGCGTGCTCCAGTTTCAACAGGCTCACAAAAGTATGCACAGCCATCAGCGCATCAGCCACGGGTGCAAGAGCATGGCACAAATGGCGCCCAGCGTCTTTTGCAGCCCACCCTGATATAAGGAATGCGTGCGCGTTGAGCACGATTAGCCACGCCGGAGCGCCCGACACCCGACTCTCCTTCCTCTCTCGGCCTCGACCCACTCTCGACACAACGCCACCGCCCCTGCAAGCAAACGCCGTCGCCCCATACCCTTTCAGCTAGCATAGTCGACTGCCCCGGTATCTTACTGTCACCCTCCTTCTGTCTCCCCTTTGTTCTCCCTGGCTACCAACCTTGTATATAAAGTAGACTTTATCTACCTACATACAGAACTACTGCCTAGTCACCACCCAATAGAAGCCTCTCCTTTCGTCTGCGTTCCCTCTCGTGTGCCGCGCCGCCGTGCGCTCCCGTTTCCCTCGTTCGCCCGCGTTCGCTGTGCCGCCGTGCACAAGTCCGCTCCCCGTTCCGTTCCCGCGTCCTGTCCGCTTCCTCGTCCCCGCTCTCCCCCTTCGACATCTTATCACATCTTATCCTGTCCACACTTTCCCTTGGGTCGAACACACCATCTCGCACTTATACTGAGATGCTGACCCGACACAGTGAGGGCCAACAAACACGTCCACAGACAGCGATGTGCAGCACTCACACCCCTCAGCACTGAGCGAACGTGGTCACGATCCACCATCGCAATTGCCGTCCTTCCCCATCTCCATTACTCGCTCACCAACGGTTCTTTGGGATGGGTTGGAATGTCAATGTCACATGGACAAAAATTGATCATTCTCGCTGCTTTAATTGGACCCCCCAATCACAGCCGATGTGAATTGGATAGCAGTCATGTTTCTCATCTCACTTCGGTTTATCAATCGGTTGCATTGATATGACACTAGAGAACATATATGACTAGGTTACTACTGCATGGGCAACCAGTACTATGCAATAATTACATCCCGTTTTCCGTAGTACCCTCCTGGACCCCTGACCGCTTCCTTTTTGATATCCGAGAGGAGTACTCTTCCCTCTGGTACACTCAGCTCTCCAAGAAACATGGTGTGAATACCTACCTTTCAGTTCTGTTACTGTTACTACTAGTAGTACTTCGTCTTGACAAAAGGTTTGATGCGGGATGGCTCCACCAACGAACGTAAATGTCAATATAAATGGATGACATAAGTCATCATCTTATCTTTCCCCGTCTTTGGCAAAGTCATCGACTTCGACAAACCAAAATTATACCTGAAAGGATCTACTCTGAGTGTCGCACTTGCAAGAGCTCATTATACGCTCATTCGCTCATGTGAGAGAAGGGACACCGCACGCACTCCGCACGCGTACTCACGACCACGTGGTCGTTGGAAATCTGTTAACGCGTCAAGGCAACGTGACCACCTCGCCGTTCAGCAAAGCATCCTCACAATGGGCTCTCACAAGTGCGTCCAGGAAAAATCTTTAGCCATTTTGCTGAAATAACCGAGTTTTCACACAGCCATACCCGAAAATCTGTCCCGAGTCTAGTCACCCTCCTGCCCAATATCATCACCCAATGTTTATTCCCCGTCCCACCCGGATTTTTGGTGGTCCCTCCGAAGGCTTGAGGATGGAGGAACGTTCGACACATCGTCAGGAAGAGTCCAATGGACTACGAGGTCAATGTAGGTCTTATGTGCCAACGTCTACGACTGCTGCTGACTGCTGCGGTGCAGGCCAGGCGACGAATGACGAGCTCCCAGATGATGTCCTCCTGGATATATTTGATTTCTACTTGGGCAACGACGATGGCGCATGCAAACGTAGAAACGCCGATGAATGGCATACGCTGGTGCACGTGTGCCGAAGGTGGCGAAACGTCGTGTTTACATCCCCGCGGCGCCTGAATCTAGCACTTCTCTGCGGTGCAAAAACGCCAGTGAGGGCGATGCTGGATATCTGGCCAGCCTTGCCCATGGAGATTGAGAATGACTGGACGGGAAGGTGGGGAGTGGGACTGGACAACATCATTGCCGCACTCGAGCATCGCAATCGTGTGCGGTCCATCATTCTCCTCCATTTTCCAAGTTCTGTATGGGAAGCGCTCGCCGCAGCAATGCAGCAGGCGCCATTTCCAAAGCTGACATATCTGTGGCTTTGGTCGGATGGATATGCTGTTGACCTCCCCGCGTCGTTCTTGGGTGGATCTGCCCCACGCTTGCGAACATTCCGATTGAGCGACATCCGATGGCTTGCAGTACGGAACCTACTGTTGTCTGCCAGTGACCTCGTTGATCTTGACCTTTGGAGTATTCCTTACTCAGAGTACATTTCACCGGAGTCCGATGGTCGCCTGCTTGTCCTCTCTGAACAGACTCGAAACATTTCACCTTGGATTCAATTCGCGTCAATATCGCCCAT